>CAUYLG010002649.1:0-235139 GCA_963573385.1 Cacajao melanocephalus
GGCAGTAGAACAAGAATCCTGTTCTCTCTCCCTCTTTTCCTTCCTCTTTCTTTCTCTCGTACAGTCTTTTTTTTTCTTTCTTTCACTCTCACTTTCTTTCCTCTCTTTTTCTTTCTTTCAAAAAAAAAAAAAAAAAAGAAATGCTGTCACTTACATGCATACGTAAGTTCATTGTGGCACTGTTTACAATATCAATGACCTGCAACCGACCCAAATGCCCATCGATGATAGACTGGACAGGGAAAATGTGGCACATATACACCATGGAATACTATGCAGCCATAAAAAAACAACGAATTCTTGTTCTTTGTAGCAACATGGGTGAATCTGGAGACCATCATTCTCAGCAAACTGACCCAAGCATAGAAAAACAAACGCTGCATGTTCTCACTCAGAGGTGGGTATTGAACAATATGAACACATGGACACAGGGAGGGGAGCATCATACACTAGGGTCTGTTGTCGGGAAATAGGATAGGGACAGCTGGGGGTAGGGAGGTTGGGGAGGGATAACATGGGGAGAAATGCCAGATATAGGTGACAAGGGGAAGGAGGCAGCAAACCACATTGCCAGGTATGTACCTATGTAACAATCCTGCATGTTCTGCACATGTACCCCAGAACCTAAAGTGCAATAAAATATATAGATTAAAAAGAAATGCTGTCATTAATAACTGCATTTTTTATTTCAAGTAATGTATAGACACTCCCCTGTATCTGTCAACTTATCTATCTAGAATTGTACCATATGACCAGTCCTAGCTACAAAAACAAGACTAAAATAGAGTGGGACATTTTTGGCAGAGCAAAATTGCACTGTACAATCCCTGATATAATTATTTTGATTATTTAAGGCACTAAACAAATTGCAATAATACTTTGAATAAAGATAGGCATAGAGTGGAAGCCCACTCACCTACATGAGGTCAATGAACATCCTTGTTTTGTTTACACCTGCAATTGCCCTGTAGGATCAACATTGTTATATGGCAAGGTGATTGGCACACTGTGGCCAAGAAATATAAGTGACTGGATCACTGATAATCATTTCAAAGAGCTAATTCAATTCAATTAACATTAAATAAATGCTTATTATGTTCAAACTATGTGCCAAGAGCTTGGATCCAATAATTATAATACTAGACCATAGATATTAGAAGCATAATTAGAGATTTAAATAAAGTACTCCAGAAATATAAAGTGATGGCAATTATTCTCCACTGGTAGATTGAAGAGGAACATAGAGAGGAAACCTAAGAGGAAATGATTCACTTCTACAGTGGTAATAGATTACAGCGACAGGGACAACACTTCACAAGGTAATTCACATTTACTTGGAATTGCAAGAAAAGGCTAATGAATGAATCTTCTGGTAGATTGACAAGAGTGACGGGTTTTGATTACTTAAAAATCAAAAGGAGGGTACGTAAAAGGACATCTTTTATGAAATTAAAGAATACTTGTATGAAGATAAGAGAAATCCTGAAGTTAAAATGCGAAGTCTAGTTCACAGGGAAGGGAGAGTAGTTGTTTGAGGTGAAGGCAAAGAAACACATACAAAACAAAACACACACGACACACACACACACACAACAAAACACACACAAAACACACACAAAACACACACAAAACAAAACACACACACCCAGAAACATGGAACAATTTTTTTTTCCTGTGGGACCCAAGATCTTGAACACTAAAAAATAGTTAAAAATAAAAAATTTGTAAAGGACTGGTGAAAAAATAATAGTGTCTTTGATTACTGTTTAAAAAGTTGAGCACAGATTGAATTTATTATCAAAGAAACCGTTCAGAGAGCTCCAAAATAAATCAATATGCCTCCTACTTTACCCTAGGTAGAACACGGTCTGATAAAAAAGGTTTTCCCATTTTGTGTGGAGTGAACTCCTCCATCTAAAGCGTGTGAGAGTTGCTACATTAGTGTCTTTATTCTAGTTTCAGCAAATATTTTAAGATGACTGAGAAAAGAAAATCTGTCTGAGATTAAAAACCTGCTGTGTAGCCCAAGGAATGTAACATTAAATGAAATATCAGGAAGAATTCACTGTACATGTTTGAGCTTGTAGAATAACTGTGTTAAATGGATATTAAGCTGAGAAAAAATTGCTTTAATATAGTCAATACATGAGTATATTAGATAGTTTGATCAGAATGTCTACATCAGAAACTTTTACTAAATACATATTCATTCCCTTTTCTCTGATGATAAGAGCTAATGCTTACTGAGCATTTTCTATATCCCAGCTATTATGCTAATTATGCTGCACACTTTTTTAGTTAATTTTCACAGCAAGCTAACAAGATAGAAATTATTTTTAATTCTCTTTTAGTAAAGAGAAAACTAAGTTGATGTTTGCTTCTGGTCACACAGTGAATAGAAATATAAACTGGACCCAGGACTCTTCCTCATCTTAACCACCCTGTCTCTATAGGCAATCTACTATTCCTATTGTTTGGGTCACCAGGTATGTCAAAAATAAAAATAAACTTGGAAGATTGGCAAACTCTTCATATTGACATTTATAACCATATCTTATTTTAGCTATTAAATGAAATTTAAACCAAAGTTTCAGTATTCTCAGCTCTGTTCATAAATGCTTCCTCTAAATATTAGGTATAATTGCATAGCCAGTGCCCACCAATGAGTAAGCTTATCTCTGGCAATGAGTTGTTCTCAGTGTCCAAACACATTTTGTTGATTTTGCTAGGGAAGTATTGAATTCATTCTCTGTTATAGTGAACTGAATGTAAGAATTGCCTCAAAATCATAATATTCAGGTATGTTTCCTTTCAACCATTTTGTTTAATGGTTAACCTTTTTTTGCTTTTCCTTCTTGAAAAGAGAATGTTCATCTCCTAAAGTTATAGATTTCATTATTGTTATATTCCAAGTAAGAATAATTTTCAAAATTAAAAAACATACAAACTACTCCATTAAAATGGAATCTATATTTGCTACTATTGTCATTTTCAGTGTATTGAATTATGTTGATAGAAACACAACCTTTTTTCATTAGAAACTGCTTTTATGGTTTCTGCAAGCAGTTCTCCATTCACATTGAGTGTGGTCCTGGGGAACTGTGTAATTAGTCTTGGAAGTGATTGGTGTTGCCTGAGGATCTGGGGTCTAGAACAAAGAGAAACAGAGATCTGAGGGAAGAAGGAACATAGGGCTGGAAGCTAGGAAATGTCTGAAAATGTAAGTCTATAAAATTAGACAGGGCACACACAGAAGGCCAAGCAAAGTTTCTTACAGAGTATCTGTGAGCCAGTTTGGAAAGTTGAGCCTAAAATAATCCCCTAGAGCACAAGATATGGGATAAGGGTTCTTTTATAGCTTGGCAGCAATACCTCCAAATGCCGGGAGAAAGAACCATTGTAGACACTTAAAGCTATTGAAGTTCTGTTTGCAAAACTGAGTCCTTCAACAGCGGCACTTCAGTTAACGGGATAATTTAACCAAGAAAGAGAGTCCAAAAGAATTCTTTAAGGACTGATATAAGAAATATTTTTTAAGGCAACAAAACCAGAATTTATTAAATTATCCTATGAACATTCTACAAGCAAATCTAATAAGAATATCGAGGGTTTTTTTTTCTTTTTTTTCTTTTCTTTTTTTTTTTTTTACAACAGTATTCACAGGGACTTTTATTCCTTGACTTGACTTTGCTCCAAGATCCAAAATTCATACAAATTAAGTAGCGAAAGCTGACAAAATATGTGAATTACCTTAAAATGGCACATTCTGAATTTAAATTAGGAGAGAAGATGACCTGACACTTGCCTAAAGTAACATACTCACTTAATTGCAAGCTTGGCAGAAAAAATTGTTCATGGGAATAAAAATATCTTAAGGAAATTTCTTTACAATGTAGCAGTCTTCTGGGTAAAGCATAGTGTGAGATTCTATACCTAATGAGTTATTATACAGTAAACCAAAATAGACTTTAGGACCCAATATTAATAGTTTCTGTACACTCGATGCCCACTGATTTCGGATGCTGTGCTTGACTTTGGCTGAATTATCCCGCTTGATCCATATATTAGCTCTACAGAGCTGCTGCTACTCTGAATTACACAGATGAAGATGTAGAAATGAATGAAGAAACAACCCCCAAAGCGGTTAAGTGATTTGCCAGACCTGGGATTAGAATCCATATCTGGTTGGCTATAGTAACTCAATTTTTTGAGCCCAGGATACATCTGCTTATTAATTATACCTTTTCTCATGTTATTTGCTGTTCCATTAAGCAAGAAAATATATGTTCTGAGGGGGCATCTTATCAACACTTGAATCACTTATTGAATTGATCATGACTAAAGTATATAATTAAAAGGAAAAATGTTATATTATTTCCTTTGGACGCTTCAGACTAAATCCTTCAGACTAAATCCTTGCTTGATTATTTACAGAAGTGTCGGTTTCCCTGAGAGGTAACACCCTTCTTCTTGTGCAGGTCCTACACAAATTGAGAAATAAGATGAAGGGTAAGGCATATGGAAAATATAAAATATTATTTTTGTTTGTTTGTTTTAACTGATAAAGGCTAAGTTGTGATGGCAAAATAGACTTGGTAAATAAACCACAGAGGTAGTCAGACTTACCTTACCCAGTCAAGGCACTGGGAGCCACCGGTATTAATAACAGTCTGCCCTCAAGGGTAACAGAGAAAGTCTATACCCAGGAACCAAGAGCTCTCACAAGGAAAATGGTACCCAGTTCTTTTTTGGAAATGTGTCTATCAGATAAATCACCTCACTCCCAGAGAACAGAGTAAAGGGGTGGAGAAAGGGTGGGTTTTATAGCAATAAAATTGCCTTCAGAAAAACAAAATTTCAGCTCTCCTTCTCACATTCTCTTGTACCTCGCTAACTGCAGCTTCCAAGCCTTTGGTTAGATCTCCAGTAGTCCAAGACAGACTGCCTACCACACGCACAGGGGGATTGCTTGCCTCCTCTCAAGGATAAAAAAAACTAGCCTTTTAGGATCCTCTTGGAAATTCTCATGGGAAAGACACATGTTGCCCCAAGAAGACTCTGAAATGAGTCTTGTACTCCATTAATTAAATTTACTCCAGGGCTATTTTACTTAAGCCTCAAAATTCGCTCCCTATATCTTTCCCAAACCAAATTATGTTCAAGCATGCTTTCCAATGTAACATATCATTGATCTTGTAATAAGATTTAATGACATTAAGGAATAGAATAAAATACGTAAGTTCTCTCATAATAAAATGCCAGAAAACTTTCATAGAAGCCCTCTTCTGCTGTCAGAGTCAGAGGGAGAAATTAAAGGCTACACCTATTAACATTTAAAGGAAAATTAATGTTTAAAATTCATTTTTAGATAACATGAGTTATAAGTTTGAAATGAAAGAAATTCCCATTTTTAGAGAATTCTTCTCAGTCTGTATCAGAGGTTTTCTCAATTGTCTGGATGCACAAGAATGGCTGATATTTCTTTAGGACCTCATATATTTTATTATTTTAACACAAGGTATCTGAAATGTGTCTCTTTTTAGAATCCAAAGAATTAATGGGACACAGGAGATTATAACCACACTGTCCCCACATATACTGCCTTTATAAAAAAGGGCTTAGAACAGTTTTCCCAGTTAAAAATTCCTGAAGCCATTATTTAATATTAGCTAAAATGATAGTAAAACCTCAGTTATATTTCTAAGTAAAAGAATGCATGATAATTCTCTTCTACTATGTGACACATCACCCCAAAATTTCTCAGCTTAAAAAGCAAGCATATATTATCTCTCATTTTTGTACTTTAGGAATTGGGGAACACTTTTTTTCTGTTTGGTTCTGGTTCAGGGTCTCTCCTGGGGTCACAGTCCAGCTGTCATCAAGGGCTATAATCATCTGATGGCTGCCAGGTACATTCCCACCGTTATCCATGTAGGCGGCCTACAGTTTTTCACCATTGGTGAAAGACCTCAGTTTCTTACCACATGAGACTCTTCATGACTCCTCATGATGTGGCAGCTGACTTTCATCAGAGCAGTGATCTGAGAGAGAAGGAAAGCAAAACAGTGGCATCCCACCATCATTTATGTCCTAATTTCTGAGTCATACACCATTTCTTCTGCCTTACTCCATTTCTTAGGAATGAGTCACTAAGTCCCATGATACCTTCAATAGAAAGCATTACACAAGGGCTTAAATATCTAGAGGCAAGGATCCTTGGGGGCCATTTAGGGACTGGCTTCCAAAAGAGGTGACAGCAAAAACAATCTTAATTTTTACTCTCATCAGGATGCTACTGGTTGGTTGGTACAAATGAAGCAGAATCTATGATTTGATCACTTAAATTTGATAGAGGGAAATCTTCAGCAAAAGATTTAGTACAGTTCACTACCATCTCTGAGAGGAGAATCTGCCCATGCACAGCTTTTAGTGTCCCTCTCCTCTGGGATCTCTGTGTTCTGGGTATTTCCGTTCTGTATAGGCAACGAACTCTGTTGGGTCACATAGCTACCACGTATCTTGTAGAAAGGCAATTTTATTCCTGTGCCATCGTGGCTAATTCCACTGCCTCTTATTAGAGAACTGCTTAAGTCTAAGAAATATGCTTTTTAGTGATGGTTTTCATTTTGTCTCCATATCTATTTCAACCAGAAAACCATTCGCAACAGATTCCTGAGATGAAGCTAGCGTAGGTGCCTCTGAAGCTAGTGTTCCTTGGGCTATGATGAGGTCCAAGTTCTCTTCCATGCGCTCCTCTGGACACTGTCTCTTCACTGCTGGTGGATTCTAAAGTTTCTCAGTCAGTTTCCTTCTTAATAAAGGAAACCAGCGAAAATCCTCCTATGATAATTGTATCACCTTGAAACACATCTAGTATTTCTTTTGTGTAATTTCCACTAGAGTTTCTGAATGAGCCTCATAAATTCACCATCATTTTCTTGGCCCTGAATAGAGAGAATAATCTGGGGCTGTTAATTGTTCATCTATTGCTACCTATCCTAGCCTGACACTAACCATTTAAAGACAGAATGTCAGAAGTAACACAGAGCACACACAAACCCCAGCTGCCTTGCAGTTGAAAAACAATGATATCAAGGTCTACAAATTAACAAAAAAATTCGTTCTCTTTATAATTTAATTCTTGCCTCAGCTGCCCTTGAGCTCTAAGAACTCTGCAGCCACTGACATCTGCTGTAGTTTTTTGCTGTCTGTATAACATATGCAACTGTATTTCAAGGTCAGAAAGCGACAATCTCTGGGCTGCCTGTGCCTGTGGAAAGCTTTCACTGCCTTGGGCACCTTTGTCAAGGACCTTCTAAACTTAATTCCATAGAAAGTTGTTTTGTCATAGAGAAATACACCATAATCTATATTCATAGATCCACAGCAGAATATCGTGTGTCCTGGGTCTTAAAGGTGCTGACCCTTGCCACAATACTTAAAAGTTGGTTCAGTATAAGCCATGACAAACTTCAAAATATTCTGCTGGAAAACCTGATGAAGACTCCAAACCACATGTCCTTGCCCCAATTAAAAGTCTCTCCATGTGTTATTTTCTTTTTCTCCTTAGCTTTGCTGATTGCATCTCATTTGGCAGTGTTCCCAGCAAAATACACCAAATGTTGTTTCCTTTAAGGTAATCCCTCAAAATTGCTGGTTCCCCTAATGATGGCAGACCTGCCTGCAGAAAGCAGTTGTGACTGTGCTCTTTCTGCCCAGAGGCTGAGCCCTGAGGAGATGAATGGAAAGCAGCTGAGCTGAACATGACCCATTTATCTTTCCAAGTTTACCAACTAGAAAAGACACTCCACTGTGGTTGTGTTTGATTTAGGAAAGGTGCAGGAATAAGTACAGAGTAGGTTACATTAATTGAATACCCTCCATAGGAAGAAAGCGTCAGGAGTGAGGAGAAAGCTTTGTCTTTTAACTACATGACTGAGAGGCTCCTTTAGGCTTATAACAGAGATTTAAAGAAGCAAAGCATTTTTTTTTTAACCCTTGGAGAAGGCTGAGTATTCTTGTGCAAGTGTAGCTATTGTTGTGTCACACTATAATACTTCCACTGTGAAATTTTGGGAAGAGATAAACATGTTACCAGGACAGAGTGAATTTTGTCAGAGGAATCTGCTCTTCCTTTGCACCTGCCTTCCGCAGCGTACCTCACAGTGACCTGACTTCAGACCCCTTTCCTTCCCTGAACCATCTTTCTTCAATGTCAACAGCGATCTCCTGAGGGCCAAATCCAGCAAGCATTTCCCATTTCTCCAACGTGACTGCTCTTTGATATCTGAAACTATTTTGGAAATAGTTTTCAATGTCTCCGTTTCAAAACTCTCATCTTCCTTGATTTCCTTAACCCTGCATTCTCCAGGTTAGTTGGCCAGACTTCTGAAAGCTCCTCTCCTTTATCCTCTAAGATATCATCCTTTGTGCATTCCTTGAACAAAGTAATTCCTCAGCCATCTGCCCCTAGCTCTGTTGGCATCTAGTCGGAGACGTTCTACCTTGTCAATGTACCCATCGTTTCTACAACAATCCCCATGAGAGTAACTTGGCCCTAAATGAAATTCACAACTTTCTATGGAACCTACATATATTTTCAATATTCAAAGTAAATATCTTCAACACCATTTTTTTTTATCAGAACCTTCTTTCCTTTGTAAATTCATTTCCTCATTCAATCAGATCCTCATTCTTAAGTCACTAATGCCAGAAATTGCATGGTCACATAGGCACGTCAAAGGCTCTTTATCTTAGAGTTTTGTCAAGCTCTAGAATCAGTTAGATCTAAGTTCAGGTCCAGCTCTACAATTACCGGCTATGTGATCTTCAGTGAGCCGCTGATTTCTTATCTCTTCCCTCATCTGTAAAGCAGACATCAGAAACAGAATGTACCTCACAGGGCTGTTAAGAAAGATTTAATGAGATAAATGCACATAGAATCCTTAACACACTGATGGACACAGAGAAATCAGCCCATAGATATTTACCTGTTACTACAGTGTTTGTTGCAACTCTGGATTGTCTTTAAATTATGTGCCCTTCTTTTATATCTGCTGCCATTACCTTAATTTATTTCCTTTCCTCATGTGGATTATTGCATCTGACTGGTTTCTTTGCTTATAGTTTCTCACCCTTTAAATCCATCATTTGTACTGTCACAAACTTTACCTTATGATAGCCCAGACCTATTCATGCCACACTCTGCTGCTTTAACACCCCAGGGGCTCCTGTTAGTCTACAAAATAATGTTCAGACTCTAGCATGGAAGCCAGGGCCTTTAATAATATGCTTGCAACTTGCTTTCTTCTTTACACACTTAGGCTGCAGGCATGCTGGACTTTTCACTGTCCCTGAGTGCACTTTCATAAACCCATGACTTCTTGGCAAAAAAAAAAAAAAAAAGAAGAAGAAGAAAAGAAAAGGGAAAAAGGATCTCTCAGCCTGAAATTCTCTAAGCTGTTCATGCTGCAAATATGAGTGAAAATTCTTTTCTTTTCTACTTGATTGGCAAGTTTTTTTTTTGTCTTACTGTCTATATGTGTATACACATGCATATATACATATATATAATATTTATATATTTAACCTCATAAAGGTGGTTTGCTTGTTCATGCCTGTAACAACATTGTAAGCTCCTTAAAAGCAAGGACCATGCCTAATTCTTCGAACTTAGTCACCTTATCTAGTATGGACATAGCAGATAATTAGAAAACACATAGGGAAATGAGCTTGTAACTCTAATAACATTATGAGTTAGGGTTTTAAGGTTGTATATTTTACTCCTTCGCAAGTTACCTTATGTTTTGATAAGTGTTTGCCTCTTTAATACTTCGACAGTATTGTGCAAGGAAACCTATGGCTTATTACCAGCAGCTAGCCATGTTAGCTTACCCGTGAAGAACAGAGAAAATATGGGAGGCAGTACAGTGACAGTGGTGTAATTAAAATGATAAAAATTAAATCTGAAGTGTAATAGCTAGTTATAATAAGTAAATAGAGTAACATAAGATTTTTAAATTAAAATAGCAAGAACAGTTACAGCAAGAGTCCAGATGGACAGCCTTTTCTGAAATTACTACAGGTTTCACATACCCTGAGAATCATCAGTTCCAACTTTTCTTAGAGACAGGTACAGTTAAAAAAAACCCTACTTTATTTAGTATCAGATAATCAACAGATACCTTCTAGAGTTCATGAGGTTCTATTTCACAGTCTCATTTAGTTCTTGGCTTTATTGAAGTTTTAGGCCAAATGTGAGCCCTGTTGAGTTAATGAACAAAAGCATCCTTTTCTAGCTTGATTAAAACTTGACTGTAGGCTATTTCACAGTGAACAGTTCTCTGATTCCTAAGCAAGGTGCCAATACGCCCTGCACGACTTTTAGAGAAAATTAAGGGAGGCATCTCAGTGTCATGAATCCGAACTGTTTCAAGTCCCTCAAAATAAATGAAAACTCCATCCACTTGGTTAAAGCACAATTTGTCCATTTAAGTCTCTGCTCTTACACAGCTAGTACACCCATACTTTCTACTGTGCTTCTGGTGTCCTCATTGTAAGACCTGCCCTCAAATATAAATGCTAGCAAACATGAGACTTTCTGTTACTATTTCAAATAAAATTGTAATTATTTTCAAAATATAAAATCCATGCTCATTATATAAATAAATAAAAATACAAAAAAGGAGAAAAAAATATTTTATCATCCCCAAAGATCTATTGTTTGTATTGTAATATTCCTAGATTTTTTTCTATGTGTTTTACAGACTTTTTGTGGTCATGATCAAATTAATAGGGTACTAGAGAGTTGTGTCCTTATTTTGCCATGTAACACTGGAACAAATTTTTCATGTAAACAAATCATTTATAAACAACATTTATCAGTTTCAAAATAGTTCGTCATGTCAGTATATCATCACATTAGCCATCCCCTTATTATTGGGTATTTTTCGTGTTAAAGTTTAAGCTATGAATAACAATTTCTTAAGCTTAGTTTCAGAAAACATTTCTTTACAAGTAGTTTAGGGAAACAAAATCTATTGTTTTTGCTGTCTGCATGTCCTTCTAGTTCACAGAAACAGATTCCCATTTCCCAAGGGGAATGCATTCCATTACCTTGTTGAAATCAATATCAGGCATGCAGTGGAGTGCATATGGGCATGATCTTCAGAATACTACATTTTTCTGTAAACTGTCATTGGGTCAGAGAAAAGCATATGACCCAAACCAGGACAATCAGTCTTTTTCAGGACTTTTTGGCTGGGATTTTTATTCAGGCTGCTAAATTGGTAATTTTGTTCATTGTTTGAGGGAATCTGCCTAAATGATGGACAAAAAGAGCTTTGAACTACATTACTTAAGCTTTGCCTTGCCTAAAAGTACTTTACACCATTAACTTTTCAGGTATTTTCTCAAGTTTTTCAGTTATTTTAGCTTAAGCTAGTTTCAGTTTGAAACTACTGCAAGTCTGGAACCATGCTGACTAGTAAAAATAAAATCTCCTCAGGATGTTAACAAGATAGCTGAATAGGAAACCTCAGACCCTCTTTCCTCTCATGGAAACAGTGATTTAACAACAGTACACAGACCAATTCTCTTTGTGAAAAATCCAGGGACCAGTTAAGAGGCTCTTGTACCCTAGGCAAGCACAAAACCAACTGCATAAAGGTGACAAGATAATTTAGGGGAAAACTCTCTTGCCATAGTCCCTCCCCCTGCCACAATACCAGCATATACATCAAATGCATGGACATTAAGACAAAGTCGTAAGGAACACAAAGAAATAAGAAGTATAGCCCAATCAAAGAAAGAAACACATAACAATCTCTAGAAACTGATTATTTAGAAATGGAGGTAGATGAATTACCCGAAAAGATATTCAAAATAGCTTTCATGTAGAAATGGAGAAATAAATCTATAGGCAAATATCTCTGATAGATTTTGATTCAAAAATCCTCAACAAAATACTCACAAATAGATTCCAAGAGTACATTTAAAAGATCCTAGACCATGACCCACTGGGAATTATCTCTGTGATATCTCGGTGTAAGGATAGTTCAACATATAGAAACAATAAATTTCATATACCACATCAACAGAATGAAGGACAAAAATCAAATGGTCATATCAATAGACGCAGAAAAACATTTCACAAAATTCAATACACTTTTATGAAAAAACAAACATGGAATAAAAGGAAATTACCTCAACATAATAAATGCCACATATGAAAAGTCCACAGCTAACATCATACTTAATGTGAAAAACTGAAAGCTTTTTCTCTAAGGCAAGGATGGCCACTCTTGTCACTTTTATTCAAAATAGTACTGGAAGTACTAGAGCCATTAGAGAAGAAAGGAAAAGAAGCATCTAAATTGGAAAAGAAGAAGTAAAATTATCTGTGTTCATAAATAACATAATCTTACACATAGAAAATCCTAACAATTCCATACAAAAAAATGTTTCCACTGATAAATTAATTCAGTAAAGTCACATAACACAAAATCAACATATAAAAATTAAGTGCATTTCTATACATTAAGAACAAATGATCTAATAAGATATTTTTATTTGTAATAGCATTAAAAGAATAAAATATTTAGGAATTAGCTAAAGAGGTGAGAGACTTGCACATTGTTAACTGAAAAACTGCTGAAAGAAATTGAAGAATGCACAAATAAATAGAAAGGCATTTTATGTTCATGGTTGAGAAAACTCAATATTGTTAAAATGTTCAGAATACCCAAAGCAATATACAGATTCAATACAATTTCTACCAAAATCCCAAAGATACAGAAAAAAAAAATCTAAAACTTACATGGAACCACAAAGTACCTTGAATAGCCAAAATAATCTTGACAAAGGAAAAAGCTTGATGCCTTATAAATTTGCTAAATTCAAAACATATTACAAAGCTACAGTAATTAAAACAGTATGGTGCTAGCATAAGGGCAGATATATAGATCAATGGAATACAATTGACAGCCCAGAAGTAAACTTATGCATAAATGGTCAGCTGATCTTCAATAAGATTGCAAAGAATATATGATGGGGAAAGGATAATCTCATCAACAAATTGGGTCAGAAAAACAAGATATTCATGTGCAAAAAAAAAAAAAGAAATTGAACCCTAACTTTATGTCATAAACAAAAATCAGCTCAAAATGGATTACAAGCTTATATGTAAGACCTGTAACTGTTAAACTTTTAGGAGATAACATAGGACAATCTTAATGACATTGGATTTGGCAATAATGTTTTGAATATGACATCAAAGGCACAGGCAACAAAAGCAAAAGTAGACAAGTGAGAGTACATCAAACTAAAAAGCATCTATATAACAGAGGAATAAAAAGGCAACCAACAGAGTGAAAAGATAACCTACAGCATAAGATAAAATTTGTGCACACTATATATCTGATGAGGGGTTCATATACAAAATATATAAGAATATATAAGAAACTCTAACAACTCAACAACAACAAAAAAATGAATAACCTAATTTAGAATAGGTACTTCTCCAAAGACTTCACAAATGGCCAAGTATATGAAAAGATTCTCAACATCATTAACCATCAGGGAAATGCAAATCAAAACCACAATGGTATATCACCTCATACCTGTTAGGATGGCCATTATAAAAACAAAAGCAGAAAATAACAAGTGTAGGTGATAATGTGAAGAAATTGGAATTCTTGTACACTGTTGGTGGAAATGTAAAATGGTGCAGCCAGTATGGAAGTCAATATGGAGTTCTGTCAAATAATTAAATATAGAACTACTATATAATTGAGCAATTTCACTTTTGGGTATTTATTCAAAATAATTAAAATCAGGATCTCAAAGAAATATTTGCACTCCGATTTTATTTTATTCACAATTGCCAAGAGGTGGAAACAACCTAAATGCCCATCAACAGCTGAACAGATGAAAAGATATGTGTATAAACATACAATGAATATTACTCAGCCATAACAAAGAAGGAAATTCTGTAATGTGCTACATGGATGAAACTTGGGACATTATGCTCCATGTAATGTCAGTCAAAAAAAAACAAATACTGTATGATTTCATTTATATGAGGTATTTTAAAACTCATCAAAGCAGAAAATACAATGGTGTTTGCTAGGGGTTGAGGGAGCTGGAAATGGGAAGCTTCTGTTTAATGCATACAAAGTTTCAGTCATGCAAGATGAAAAAAAGCCATCTAGTGATCCACTATACAACACTGCGCTATAGTTAACAATATTATACTGTACACTTAAATATTTTTATAAGACAGTACAGCTCATGTTATGTAATTTTTTACTACAATAAAAAGTTAGATCTTCCCACCATATTTACCGATACAGATATGAATATTTGCATTTCTTCGTAAGCATCATCAAATTGCTTTCCCAAAGTCTTTTATCAAATCTTGCACTTTCTGTTTTTAGACAGAGTCTTGCTCTTGTTGCCCAGGCTGGAGTGCAATGGTGCAATCTCTGCGCACTTCAACCTCCACCTCCTGTGTTCAAGCGATTCTCCTGCCTCAGCCTCCTGAGTAGCTGCGATTATAGGCACCGGTCACCACACCTGGCTAATTTTTGTATTTTTAGCAGAGATGGGGTTTTGCCATGTTGGCCAGGCTGGTCTCAAACTCCTGACCTCAGGTGATCTATCCGCCTCAGCCTCCCAAAGTGCTGGGATTACAGGCTGGAGCCACTGCACCTGGCCTATATTTGTATAGCATATTAATGGAATCCCTTACACTTCATCCATGTTGCAAATGAGTATTTTCATTTTTAAGTGTTGTTTGTATTTTATTGGCCAAAATTATTTCACTGTGTATTTCTGTTATTGAATTCCCTGTAAATTTTATAATGCCTAAATAGGTCCCTATTGTTGTCTTTGTCTATGGAGGGATTGGAATGAACTGTAGGGGAAAAGCAAAATAATGTGGCTCCTGAAGAGGAAATTAATTAAGAAAATTCCTACTGTTTTTAACTTGAATCTCTATAAATCCCCAACGTAGAGACTTACTCATTAGAATTATTCCTTTCAAACTTCTCTTTCCCGCTAACGGAAACAGGCATTCTTGGAAACAACATGTATTTGAAGACTGTGGTTGATTTTCTCAAATTTTCAGGAACAGCAACTCTGCTGACCCAGCATAGAAACAGTGTTCTAACAGAGCTGGAAAGTGCTAGTAAGTCCACAGTGCCGACATTCTTTCATCGGCATTTCTGGTTGACCTGCTCCTCAGAAAAGAAGTCTGTGATATAATGTTTGGTGTCACTACTTCAATGATTTCCCTGAAATTCTTGATACAGACCTGGGCTCACACATTTTTTGAAGGTAGGGTTCTTGTCTGGTTTAGCCAACAGTACATCTCAATAGCTCAGTATAGTTCTTTAAACATAGTAAGTGTTCAGTAAAAATTTGTTCAATACAAACAAATGAATTTTTAAAAGAAAATCAATACTGTTTGAACAGGAGATTCTTTCTAGCTGATATCACTTTTCAGTAATTAGAAAAGATGTCTTGGAAATTTTTACCAAGATATTAGCAAACACTTCTCTGTATAGAATTTTAGAGCTGCGAGGGGCTTTGAAAAATAGTCTACTTAATTTACATACAAAAGTACTGAGACACAGTTATTAAAGGCAGAGACCAGATCAGAGGCTAGTTTTCTTGCTTTAACCATTCTGTCTTTCCTCTGGAGGAATATCACTTTGCACATATCATCAGCTCTAATGTTTGATCTCTGGCAAAGAAATAATAATCGATCCAATTATTTCACATTTCAGAACAACAGTTAAGTTTACAAACGAGTAAATTTATTTTGTTTATAGGTTCCCCTTTGAATTCTAATTTTGTTTTTAATGAGTTAGAATTTTTTTGACATCTAATATTTTAAGTCAAAACTAATAATTACTGATAGCTTCAAAATATACTATGTTTAGGCTGTTCTAAGACTAAATAGCTGTCAAATGTGCTAAGTTTTCATGGCAGATTAGATAATATTCTGAATCATTTGAATGTATGTACTCACTCATAATACATTAACATTCATACATTCAAAACATTTTCTGCCTAAACAATCTTCAAAGATTTTCTGCTATCTGAAGAATAAAGTACAAACTCCTTCTTGGTAGCCATGATCTAAGACTTGCCTCTAGAGTACTTTTTAAATTTTCCTTTCTTTCTTCTTAGCTTACCTTAAATTCCAAACAAATTGAGGTGCTTATTGTTTCTTGTAGATATCCTCAGTTTTCCAACCTTGCTGCTTTTGATAATACTCGTGTCCTTAATGTGGAGGTATTCATTCCCTACTCATGTATTCATAAACCAATACATCTAGTTCAAGGCTTATCTCAAATGTTAGCTTCTTAAACTTTTGTTTTATATTCTTCCACTCTGAAGTATTATCTCTCTCTTCCACATACTCCTAATGTTTTATCTGATGCCTCAGTGCCCCTGTTCCTTTCGTATCATAGTACTTTAAATGAATTTTTATCGCCTATTAATTCGAGGAGGGGCAGCAGAAGGTAGGGAGGTTGGGGAGGGATAACACGAGGAGAAATGCCAGATATAGGTGACAGGGGATGAAGGCAGCAAACCACATTGCCCTGTATGTACCTATGCAGCAATCCTGCATGATCTGCACATGTACTCCAGAACCTAAAGTACAATAAAAAATATTTAAAATTTTAAAAAATTCCTTAAAAAATATTTTTTATCTGATTTCTCTTTATAATCTCTGTAGCATCTTTTTCATTGTGGGTTTTCAATAAACCTTGAAATAAATTGATATGTCTATTAAGAACATAATGCAAAGGAAAATGACTTTTAAAAAGAGTTAAACTATCATATTTTTATTTTAGGACTCTATAATTAATGATTGAAAATTTCTTATAAGACCCCTGTAGGAAACTGTTAAAAGTATTTTGTTTGTTTGTTTATAAATAAAAAGTTACTTAGCATGAACATACCTAGAAAAATGAGTTATGTAAATTCTGTGCATAAATGTAAATGAATAAAACTAATATGTGTTAGATGAGGTGACTGGTAATATACCAGCTGTCCTGCCATAAACAACTTTAAAACTGGAAAAACATGTGAAGCAAATATTTTCAGGCAGCAGCCAACAGCAGTGCAAGACTGTGCACACTGACAGAAAGGAATCTCTCCACATGCCCCCATGATTGCCCAGCTTTCTGAGAGCTAATTCTCTGACTATGATGCAGGGACCCCAAAACTGAGGAGAGGATGAGGTACTCACAGAAACCAAAGAGGTAGAGATCAGAGTTGAGGGAAGTTTAAGCAGTGTAGAGTAGGGCATGAAAGACAAGGGAAATTGACAGAGGGGTGGCTCCAAAAGATTATGTGGAACAATGCCACAAGTCATCCTCAGTGGTTGGGGGATGGGTTGTCCACACATTGGGAAAGACCACATGGTACTTACCAGATTAAAGTACTATGGGATTAACAGTGCAATAGAAATGCTGTAAAATGAGCAGTGCTGGAGAAGAGCAAATCTAGACATAATTTGGAGTGATCTCAATATCTACCTCCTTCCTACCTTTGGCATTCTGTTATCACAATAGAAAGAAATCCCTGGCATCAGTCAGAAACCATAAAATCTTCACAGTAGGATTGAGGACCAATCTCTCCAATTTCTACGATAGAGCTGTCCTAGCAAAGCATAAAATCAAGCCCTGGGCTTCATCCAGATATGTACCAGCAAAGCAAAAGTTCAAGTCCAAGTAAGATCAACATGATCAGTCAGTAATTAGCCTACCTTCTAAAACAAGAATGAACAGTTTTCAGAAGACTTTTAAAATCTAGAGGCTTAACAATATATCATTCATTTAAGAAATTCACGAGGCATTCAAAGAAACAGAAAAATTTCATCCATAGTCAAGAAAAAAGTGATTAATAAAAACCAAACCTTAGATAGCCTACTTGTTGAACTTAAATAGAGAAAGACCTTAAAGCAACTAACATAAATGTATATTAGAAGGGAAATTATAGTCTTAATAAGTGAGAGAGTGAAGGATCTCTACAGAAAAATGAAAGCTATGCAATAAGAATCAACTGAAAATACTGAAATAAAAAAAATACAATAATAGAAACAAGAAGTTTTTGAGAATTAAGACCAGATTTAAGATGGAAAAAAAAAGAGTAAGTAAACTTGGTTACAAGTAAAAATAAATTATTTGATTTTAGTAACAGAGAGAAAAAACATTGAAGAAAAACAAAGACTTAGGGATGTATGGGACAACATGACAAATTTCCTTCCTTTAAATTAAGGTAACTTGAGAGCCGCTTTGTTTTGTTTATTTTGGTATACCCCTACTTCCAGCATGGTAGCCAACTGAAAGTTATTTCTTAATACATTTTTATTGAATTTAATTCCCATTCATTTTCAGAAACTCTATTACCTTAAAATATGAAATAACTGCATTTCATATGTGATATGTATTTTTTCATCTCCAAATAAAAAGCTGAGTTTACTAAACGAAAGATCTTTACTTTTAATAAAGAATGAATCTGCGTTCTCATCAAGTACTGGTAAATATTGATATCTTAAAGAGACTGCTGTTTCTAGCACCTCAAGCTTATTGACTTTCGATCATCCTTTCCTTTAATTCAAGTCCTACTAGAAAATTGGTTCAAAATTGGACCATGTGACATATTGATAAGAATAATCCTCTGTCAGAGAGATATGTTAAACATTGTGACTGATTTCTGTAGAAGTCTATATTTTATCATGTGTGAATGTCTTTTACAAAATGGATATGTTAATTCTTGCTCAAAAGATAATTGCTGTCTATAAATGAAATCAGGACAAAGAACATAAATTTAAGTTTACGTGGAAAAATTTTGGTTTGGGTTAGGCTGAAACATACCATTACAATACAGTGCACTTAGAAACTGTCAGGCTTGGGAATTGCCAAACACTCACTCGCTGGAATCAGGAGCTGCAGACGGATTTTGAATCCGAGCCTAAATTTACTGTCATATAAATAGAACAGCCAATTTTCTGAAAGGATATACATTCTTTTTAACCCTAGGGTATCACAGAGTCACTTATAACTTTAAGTGTTATCTTGCATTAAACGTCTGTTTCAAAGTTTAGCTCTTCTGTCTTAGGAATGAATTCTTGGAGCTCATTATGTGTCTGCATATAATTTATCTTGAATAAAAAAGTGGGCTCACATTCCATTTTGATTACAAAGCTGTTTGTGGCTATTTGCCTTCAACCTGATTTGATTGATTTACTGCTTTTCATACTTGCTGACAAATATTTGTAGTTGTAATTTATAAATATATGAACAAAGGTACTAATTTGGGGGACATGTTTAGTGATAGGGGCCATTTCACAGAAAATACCCATTTAACACACTAAAAAAAACTTCCAAATATTTTATTAATTATTATAACATTATCATATACATATATATAAAATTCTCTATAGAATTCAAACTACTTAACAGATAGTACTTAGTGAAATCTATAGTATATTGCTAACACATTAGGAATTGCAGACAACTATGGATATAAAATAATAGTTGTGAAGCAATAAATTATGATTTGATTAAGGTCGGTCACTTATCAAATGAGAAATCAGGATCACGGATTTCCCTGGCCTGAATTACTCTCACTTGCTCATGTAAACAAATCTGTTGCATCTTTTCACCCAATCTTAACCTGGAAACCTAGCTTCACACACCAGATATCAGAACAGGCCACTGGAACTGTAGCAATAAATATGTGTTCTGTAATGATGCATACGAGTAGAACTTTAAGTAGTATCACTTTTATCAAAGGGAATGTGAAAAAAATAAGGAAGGAACATGATGTTCTCCATATTTAAAAAGATGTAAGTATGTATCTTTTTAACCACTGGTCTTACTGCTTTATAGTTCCTTTTCAGCTGTTGGATTGTGACTGTTATTTTCTAATATAAATGTCATTGTCTTTCTTATTCAAGGAATTAATCTTCTCAAATCTTCCTTTTTTATGTATGGAACATTTTTCCAATGTTTTTACAATCAAGAAGCACTAAAAATGAATTAAAAATCTTTTATTCTAACTACATTTATAGTATACATATCCTAAATGTTAATGTTTTCCCAGTGGCTTCCCTTCAATAACATCAGAAGAATAATAATGAAACATCAAAATGCTAACCTTATTCATCATAAAATTACTAACTTTACCTTTTCTTGTTTTAAGTTGATTAGTATTGATTAAATTAAGCTATACAATGATTGTTCAACATAGATATGTGTGAATTCCACTGGTGATTATAGCATACATTTATGAACTACTAAAAAAATTATATATAACATGTATCTTTATTTCAGATATATGTTCTTAATTTGCAGTTATAGAGTATAAGTGTATCTTGAGATATACAGATAATGGAGTCCATATGTTTTTGTTATAGTAGGTCCAATTCTGAAATTAAGAAAGTGGTAATCATTTTATCCTTGACAAAATATAAGGTGCAAACAGCTATATTTTTCCTTTCTGCTCAGTGGAATATCCCATGTTAAAAGATGAAGGTTGATATGTGTGCTTTTTGATTCATTTTCAATTGATGCTATGACTCAAATGAATATCATATGTAGCACCTACAGATATAAATAGGTATTGTAGCTTACAGCAGTATGTTAGATCATCTGAGTAGTGTTTACTAGTGATTAATGGTTAGTGTTTATTAGTGGTTATATTTTCTACTAAGAGTACTCACAGTGCTTTGCAGTATAGAATATCTTACTGATACTAATCTGTAACAAATACCCCTTCACTTTCACAAGGATTTTAATTTTATTTCACAACCATCTTGAGAACCTTTGATATGGGAGATGCTCTGCTGGGCTTATCACATTGAGATCTACCTATGCTCTTGTGAGATTGCTCCTCTTATGTTCTTTTTTTCTAAATATTGATTTATTAATTTTTATTTTACTTGAAGTTTTGGGATATATGTGCAGAACGAGCAGGTTTGTTACCTAGGTATATGTGTGCCATGGTTGTTTGCTGCATGTATCAACCCATCATCTAGGTTTTGAGCCCCACAGGCATTAGATGCTTGTCCTAATGCTTTTTCTGCCTTGCCCCCCACTCCCCTGACAGGCCTGGCATGTGATGTTCCCCTTCCTATGTCTTCTTTTTCTAAGAAATATTGAAGAATTCTAGGGGTTCCTGTAGCTGACCGGGAAATAATGAATAGTATTTCATAGAGGTCCTTATTCGCAAATAGCAACACCGCTATACATACTACTTCATTATCTAACCAGTAGAAAAACAAAATAAAGCATCTTCAAGAGTCTCAGACCAGTATTTATAGCTGCTGCCTCTACATTCTCTATCATTCCACACACATTTATATTTACCTCAAATACATATCCTTTTTTCTTGGAGTAGATTAAGAAATAAAAAACTACCCTCAAATAAAAGAAGTTGCGGGAAAAAGGGGTCTTTGGTATCTCACTATTGAAGATATCAAACTATTTAAAATCTTTCTTCAAACTCTTACTTTAGAATGCTTTCATCTACTCCAGATTTTCAGACGGCCAAGTGCTTAGAACTGGTTACACATTTAATCTATAAACCATTTTTCAACTGTCCAAACTGGCTGGGTTTGGACAGTAAAGTAAGAAACCATCCTCTCTGAAAGAGCTTACCACTTGGTTGGTGGAGAGGCATGTGGGCGCACAGGCGTGATTCAATGTTCTCTGTGTTGAGATGTGCATAGAGAGGCGATGAGGTGGAAGAGGGATTCACAACCAGGTGACATTTGATCTGTGTCCTGGAAAACATGTCGAAGTTTTCTAGGCAGATAGGTGTGAGGAAAAAGGAACATTTGGAGGCAGAAAGAACAGAGACACAGAGGAATGAAATAAGATGTTGAGATCAGGTGGAGCCTTTTTCCTGGTGATTGGGGTCTAACAAGAAGGTGGGACATAGGATGAGATGTAATCATGAGAGGCTTCCAGTAAGAAAGACAAAGAAAAGGAAGAAAATGAAAGAGTGTGTCTTGTAGAAGTGTATAGTGGACCTTCAACAAACTGTTTTGTATCTTCCTTAAAACTATATTTAGTTTTCAGTAAACAAAATATGCTTTCATAATCCTTGGAAGATCCCAGAATTTTGAAACTTTGAACTTGTAATTAGAGTAGATGTATCAGGAACTCTAAGGATCCCAGTTGCTAAAAAAATCATGCAGTATAAATCTATCTATGCATGTGCCCCTTGGTCAAAGGATAAACTACAATGGTTATGAGAAGTATACAGAGAAAAGCCTTCTATTGGTCAAGAAAAATATGAGAATTCATGTTGCTTTCATAAAAGCCTATTTTTAATGATCCATCTCAAAATCACCTGGTGTGCTTGTTGAAAATACCAAACTCCTGACTCTCCCCAAAGAGGTTCTGATTCAGTTGGCCTGAGGGTAAGGCGCTGGGCTGTGCATTTCTAATAAACACCCCAGGTGATTGCTATGTCTGCAGAAGCTTGAGAACCAGACCCCCTATAGTAAAAATGTGTTTAATATAGGTTTTTGTGAACTTGAAAGCATATTTACCTCAAGCATATTTGATGGAGATAGTGTAAATTTCCACCCAGTTAATTCAGCCTGTAACAAGAACGGCCATAGGAGGCTGTAACCATGCCAAGCCACCGCCTACGGGGTAGCAGCTGACTCTAATTGAAGGGCAAGTTCTTGCCCATAGCAGCGGTTCTGAAAGCACCGGACGTATAAAGCAATGGGAAACATCATCTCAATACGCTTTCTCTTTGTTAACATTCAACCTACATATGCTCCACATGAAATATTCCGATCAGGAAATGCTGGATTTGCTTTCATTTGAGCTAGTATCAGCTCTTTTCAGATGTATCAACAGACAAAATGTTAAATAGGAGAGTGGCTTAATTGCTGTGGCACCAAAGCGTGGGCTGCATTCTCTCTTTAAATGCTGTCTGGGTACATAGCAGCACGCTTAGGAGAGGCATGGGTATTGTCCTGGTTAAGTATCATTTGCTTAGGAGTATTCTTTTTAGTTATTTTATTTTGTTCCACTTTTTGATAATGATAAATAAGGAAATTATTGGCTTCATTTTAAAGCATGGTAGGATTGCAAGTCCGATGTTGAAATTTAAAATTCTCAAAGACGGACAGTGAGGAAATGTGTGGTTTTCATTCTTCCTGAATTCCCCCTCCCCCTTTCTGCTTCCCGTCCCTGCTTTATCTTCAATCTGTGACTCAATGACTCTTCTTCTCTCTCCATCATTCTCTTTGCCTTCGGTTAAACCAGCCAACAGCAAGACAAACGAGACTGATTCTCTGGCACGCCAGTTACTCCGTTGCCTAATCTGATAACTTTCCAGTGTTGGTTTATTATATATGGCTGAAAGCTTCATCATCATATTCCAATGACTAAAGTAAACAGTCTTTATGGTTTTTAATATTATGTTTTATGTTATATAATTACGTGGTCATCATTGATGTCTAATGTGTAAGGATATACATTGCTTAATTTACATGTTAAAACATGTACTTAAAAATAAAATTGGCATTTGTCTCTCATGGAAAAAAACTATTGTATTTTTTACATGATAGTTGCCAGATTTGGCAAACTGGGAAAATGACAAGAAACTACTTTTACACATTCTTCATCTCAGTTACTGAGGAGACGGAGCAATTTTCTCTCAGGGGATTCTTTAGAAATGTCATAAATCACAACAAATTTCCATCTATTAAATTGCATGTTTTAAAGACAAAAATGGATGGCAGTTTGGGGTGATTATTTTGTACCTTTATGGTTATTCTGTCTGACAGGATTAGAAACAGACCAGAAGTACTTGAACTTAAGGTAAGAAGAGAACACACTAGATGGTGCTGTTATCCTAGCAGCAATCACGCATTTAAACAGTGTGTCGAACAAAACTGGAGTGAAGGAAAGACCAGTGTGTATATGGAATTTTGTCTTACACTAGAGGATACACTAATATCAGTGTATAATTCACTTTCACAGCATTTATATTTACCTTAAAAAATTACTTGCTGAAGTTCTGTGTTATGACAACATTGTTTTAATAAATGTGTGTGGCTGCCAGAACCTGAATGCTCACTTCTGTGTGTATGGGACAGGTATTCTGGTTTTATCGGATTTGTTTCTGATTTTTATCTCCCATTATTTCCGTAAAGGCGCACTGTATTCCAGTGTGACTGGAATATTCCTGGACACAGCTTCCATCTTCCCGTCGTCTTGTCTCCCACACTTTGTTCCTCCAAGTGAGATAGCTCCACTGTCTGTTTCTGTCCAGACCTTGCCTATCCCACCAGACCAATTTTTAATGCCATGCCTTTCATGAAACCCTTCCTGATTGCCTCAACCTTTCCTTCTTTACTGTTTTTTGTTTTTTTTTTTTTTGAGATGGAGTCTCACTCTCTTGCTCAGACTGGAGTGCAGTGGCACGATCTGCAACTTCTGCCTTCCAGGTTGACTCTCTAACTCTCTTTTATATTTTATTTAGGCATATGCTACCTCAGCTTGATAGCTTGATCTATAATATTTTGTTCTTGTTGAGATGCAGTCTTGCTCTGTCACCCAGGCTGGAGTGCAGTGGTGCAACCTTGGCTCACTGCAACCTCCGCCTCTGGGTTCAAGCAATTCTCCTGCCTCAGCCTCCTGAGTATCTGGGATTACAGGCATGTGCACCACCACACTCAGCTAATTTTTTGTATTTTTAGTAGAGATGGGATTTCACCATGTTAACCAGGATGGTCTTGATCTCTTGACCTCATGATCCCCCCGCCTTGGCCTCCGAAACTGCTGGGATTACAGGCGTGAACTGCTGTGCCTGGCCTCCTTGTTTACTCTTAATTCTCATAACAACTCTTTGTATTTCTCTTATGCAAATTATATTCTGCCTTGCACTGTTTGTATACTTTTCTTACTATACTTTAAGCACCTAGAGAACACAGACAAATTCATATGCATATTTTCTCCTTTCCTTCTTCTAGAGACGTTTATAAGAAGTATTGCATCTTGAATGTAATTGATGCTCACCAATATGCATATAAGGAAGGAATAAAATAACAAAAAAATAAGTTGCTATGAGAAAAGCATTTGTTCTGAATATCGCTGTTTGCCTTCCAAGTTCCACCACATTACTCTTAACCATGAGAAGTGGACCTCAGTGGGTTCCATCCGCCAGTCATGCCCCTTGGCCTCCAGCTAGTTTGGCCAATGGAAGCACCATAATAAATATGAAGAAAGCAAAAAGGGTAGAGGTATTTATTTTTCCAATTCCCTCTGAGCCAAGTCATGAGTTGGCTCGACTGTATTCTTCCCCAGAAGGTCACAGATGACTGGTATCTGGATCCATTCCTTTGCCCCTTCAAGCCACGGGTGGTAGCTTTGGATGTTTCATTGTCTGTTTTTCTTAATTCTGTCCTGTTATTAAAGTATTTGAAATAACCCCTTTGAATGTGCCATCTATGAATCATACACAGCTGATGACCCACAAAAGGCCATTTGAAAAAGAATTGGTTCATATAAGAAATAATTCTTTCTGATAATGCAAACAGGATACAGCATCTTAGAGGATGGTTTATAATTGTGATTTGATTTTACCTTTACAGTCAGGTCAGAAGATAGCCTACTGTGACATCTAAGTGTTTACTCTAATTTGCATAGAAGTTTAAAATAAGCATCTTAATTATTTGAGAACATTTACTCATTGCTAACACAATTAATATCTTTCCTTGTTTTATAGCTCGAGCCATTTATATATTATCTCATCTTAAAACCTTCCATCAATTACTTTTCTGTTGACACACAGAATCACTGACTCAAAGATCTAAAACACCAATTTTCAAACCATTCTCCATGGGACCTAGATTCCCAATGTAAGTTTTAACATCAACGTGAAAAAAATATACATATTTGTCTTTTTTAGTTTCTAGCAAGTGTATGATCAAGATGGACATTAAAGCATTAGAAATTATAAAATGACAATATTAAATATTTCATTATGTGATAACATTCAGATGGAAATATTTTCCTTTTTTTTTTTTGAGATAGAGTCTTGCACTGTCACCCAGGCTGTAGTGCAGCAGCGTGACCTCGGCTCACTACAATCTCCGCCTCCAGGGTTCAAGCAATCCTCCTGCCTCAGCCTCTCAAGTAGGTGGGACTACAGTCATGCACCACCATGCCCAGCTAATTTTTTTGTATTTTTAGTAGAGACGGGGTTTCACTATATTGGCCAGGATGGTCTTGATCTCCTGACCTCATGATCGGCCCACCTCGGCCTCCTAAACTGCTGGGATTACAGGTGTGACCCACTGTGCCCAGCCTCTTTTGCTGTTTCTTTCTTTTCTTTGTTTCCTTCCTTCCTTCCTTTCTCTTTCTTTTCTTTTCTTTTCTCTTTTTTGAGACAGACTCTTGCTCTGTTGCCCAGGCTGCAGTGCAGTGGCACAATCTCGGCTCACTGCAACTTCCACCTCCCAGGTTCAAGAAATTCTCATGCCTCAGCTTATTGAGCAGCTGGAATTACAGGCACGTGCCACCATAGCAGGCTAATTTTTGTGTTTTTAGTAGAGAAAAGGTTTCACCATGTTGCCCAGGTTGGTCTCGAACTCCTGGCCTCAAGTGATCTACCTGCCCCGGCCTTCCAAACTGCTGGGGTTACAGGCATAAGCCACTGCACCTGGCCCCAGATGAAAATATTTTATATTCATCAAAAAATATGTAGTAATTGAGAAATCTGTTCACTGATTCTCTTTCAAAACCGACAATAGCCACATGAACTTTCTGAGCTCCACTTTTTCAGTTATAAAATAGCAGTAATTTATTTAACACACAGAGGTTTTGTGATTATTCAATGGCATAGCATATACAATGCCTCCTGCTGTGAGTTGTAAGAAAAAGGTGCTCTATACATACCAGTTTTCTTCTTTTCCTCAATCACACTGTCATTTATTGGACAGACACATCTACAGCCCAGCTTTCTTGACTTCATGTTCAGGGCTAATTCTACTTTACTGGAGCTTCCCCAGTTAGCATTCATGTTCATTAACTTCCTTTGTAGTTATAATTTTCTTTTTTGCAGGTTGTGGAATATAATATATCAGGAAAATATGGACTACAATATGGATTTTACTCAGCATTAGAATCCCAACATTTATTTTGTTGTCCATATGCATATGCAGTCATTATTTTAGCATTTGTTCATTTCCTTTCTGATGTTTACAAATTATGAAATAAGAAAGCCATCATCTGTGCAATAACAACATTTGATCTTTCATTCATAATTTACTAGGCTATGAGTCTTTTTGAGATTGCTAATTAAATGACCCCTTTGACTACACTTATGTTTCTGGCTAAATCAAAAAGGACATTCAGATTCTTGGTTGTCAATAACCTGCCTCTTGACTTCATTTGTGTATGTGAGTGTGTGTGTGTGTGTGTGCGTGTGTGTGTGTGTGTGTGTGTGACAGAGTCTCACTCTGTCACCAGGCTGGAGTGCAGTGCAGCGATCTCGGCCCACAGCAAACTCTGCCTCCCAGGTTCAAGCAATTCTCCTGCCTCAGCCTCCGAAGTATCTGGGACTACAGGCGTGCCCCACCATGCTCAGCTAATTTTTGTATTTTTAGTAGAGACAGGGTTTCACTGTGTTAGCCAGGATGGTCTCAATCTCCTGACCTCATGATCTGCCCGCCTTGTCCTCCTACAGTACTGGGATTACAGGCATGAGCCACTGTGCCCGGGCTTGATTTCTTTAAACTATCCTCCAAGTACCATTGCTGAAATTGCAGGGCTCAAACCCACCCCCAGAAGTCTCAACTTTTCATTCAGAACACAAGGTATCAGCCTTGTGTTTGTCTTATGAGAAATCCAAATAGGATTATTTATCCTAGTTCCTGTAAATTGTTCATAGTTTGTTTTCCTTTGTAAGAGCTCCTGCTCTGATGACCAATTTTTATATTACTTCCCTTAGCATGGACTTCTGGGGATTAGGACCTAATCCCACATTTAACCATCATAGTCAGGATCTCACACCTTACTGCTGCTTCTCTAAAGTCTAGCCACATCTGCCTGGATCTCCACTGCTTACATAATAAGAGTTTTACCTCTTACCTGTTTCTCTTGTAGGGGAGGAAAAGTAATATTTTAACTCACTCATCGTAAGATTTATGGTTGATGCCCCTGCAACAAAGATAGATTAACAAGAGAAAAGTATAACAAATTTATTTAAGTTTTATATGGCATGGGAAACTTCAGAAATGAAGACTCAAAGACAAAGCAAAAACTGCATATGTTTATGCTTAGTTTTGAGAAAGATCTACTTAGTTGGACCAAAGGGAGTAAGATCTAATGGTAATAAGCTGGGGGGAGCTTAGCAAGGCCAGTTTCTTCCAATTCTTCTTGGCTTCAGAATATAGAGCAGGACCTTTTTGGAGTCAGCATCTTATGATTTACTTCCAGGAAAGGTAGGTCAGATAATTATTTTTGTGGTGTTAGGTGAGAAAGATGGGAGAAGGTCAGAGGAAATGAAAGAAAAAGTCAGAGAGCCCTTTCTGCTTTTGCACGTTTGGTAATTTCCTCCAGCTTAACATACTCAATACGCCAAAGTGTCGGATTCTGGAGTAATGATTCCTGCTCATCATTACCACGGTCTTCTGACTTTTCAGATGCTTTGCAAACATTGCTGAGCAACTTTCTAACACTGCCCACCTGAATTCTGGAAGGACAGCATGCGGCCTAGGTGTCTGTGTCTCTCACAATCACACACATGTCAGCTTTCAAGATTCCAATTCATGTGAATCTAACCCATTCCTTGGCTAAGTCATAGGTTTGATGTTGGGGAGATAAAGCCATTCTAGGGAGAGATGAGTTTCTGAATTTGTTTTAAATATAGGAATTTGTAACAAGTTGTATTGCCGATTAAAGGACATTTATACTTCTTGTTCCCATATTCAGTCTACTTGGTTTGAAACTATTTTGATGTTTCACTCTGAAGATATATTGGAAAGGACAGACTAGCTACATAGAGTTAATGGATGAAGGTAAAGACACAACATAAAATCTGCAGAGGAACATAACATCTAGACTTCAGTCCCTGAAAAATAGAATATTGTTTTTAATTTTCTTGAAAACTTTCCAAAGTTTCTCCTGAAGTTTACCTGTAGCCAGGCATCAAATACACACTTTCACTTATATATACAAACATACATACAATTATGTTTATGATAAGATTATGTTTTACATGTGCAGATATATGTGGATATAGACCAGGAAAATAAATAGGTAGAGGATAGATATTCTCTCACTCACACATACTAATTTTCAGATCATTCCTGCTAGACCAGGGATTTTCATGGAGCAAAGCATTTGTCCTGCTGAGGGGACTGCCTTGGTCAACACTGGTATATGTGATGAGCAAAGGACAAAGGCAACTTTTAATGTAGAAGCCACAAGAGAATATCTCATCCCATGTGCAAATTACCTCCCCAGGAGTATGATTACTTACAGGCGAGTCATAAACCACATGCCCTCTGCTGATAGCACACGAAATACAGCCATTCACGGAGCACCTTTGGACACAGAAGGCCTTACAATGTTATAAGTCCTTGCTTCCTGCTCAGGCCCAGTAGTCACTCACATGACAAAGTGATAAGAAAAATGTCCTAAATCACCTTCTGCCTTTATTGAACCAAGGTCACTGGAGAAGAACTAGGAGAAACCCTACTCCACACAGAGAAAATGAATGCTATCTTATGGGACACCAGGAAAACGGCAGGAATTGAGATAAAGATGATGTTTTTGTCACACACATTACAAATGTAATTATTCTGTTTGGAGGAAGGATCACTATACAAATGAAAGATCATGTAGGAGAGGTTTTTTTGTCTGTTTTCTGAAAGGTGAGTGTTTTTTTCTTGAGAAATGAATCCTTCTGTAATTTGACAGATATTAATAGTTGTCTGAGACTATGCAAAGTGACAAAATAGTAATTGCTAACAGTTTTGAAAATTTACTGTGTGCTCAGTGTTTTATATCTTAACACTGACAACCACCTTATGTCACACTCTTATTTACTCTGACTGAGGAAGCCTTGGGGGAGTAGGATGCAATCAGGTCAAACATATTATTAATAGTGGAAAAAGAATATAAACTGCTATCTAGTAACTACACAATCCTAGAATAAAAGAAGGAGGATATTGTCAGTAACACATATACTTCCCATTACAACTGTAGATATGAATGAGATGGAATAATTCTGGAAGAAACAAGAGGTACATATCAAAGTTATTTTTCATACCTATTGGTGACCAAGATAAGACAGGAAGGCACCAGATAAGGATACTAAATAGCAATGAGTAATTTTGATTTTTCTTAATTAACATGTTTTGTCCTTGATGAAAACACAAAGATCTTAACTCTAGCCTGCAGAGGACAACATAAGCTCCAAGCCAGCACTTGCTAAGATCTTTCTTATCTGGTTTTGCACACTTAGGGGTTAAGATCTGGACTGTGATAATCACTGTTATTTGACGGACCTTATCATTGGCACTCAGAAGAGCCAAGTGTAGATCCTAGAAATATGTGAAACAAAACTCAGTGGTATTTAAATATCAAAATAAAAGTTGAGTGACAACCAGGGAGGATGAATACGAACATAATTCTAAATAGAATCAATAAGCAAATAAGTTGAGTCTAATCTAGTTGTAAAGTCTTTTATATGAGAGGATTACAGTTCAAATTATGCTGGAAAATAGGACACTGCGTGTTACCAGGCTCCAAAGACAAAGGCTTCAAGAGCACTCATTTAGAAGGCATGGACTGTGACTTCCTGCTGGCATTGCATCTGACCACAAAAGGCTCAAGTGATTATTTAAAATCAGAGAAAAACTGTCCTGGTGTATGCACTTTCAAATTTTATTGATCCAGAAAAACAACAACAAAAACCCTCTCTGTAAGAAGTTAATCCTAATGTTCTTAGAATAATTACCCCAAATTATCTTGCAAAATAGGGTTATTTCATTAGTGGTATTGCAGATGCACCTGGTGAACCAAATATCCATGTTCTCTTTCTTTTCATAATTGGACCTGCTGAGATTAAGTTGGGCACTTGGCTATCCATCTAGAGATTACACTTGTGAGTTGTAGCCATATGACTTCATTGTAAACAGAAGTTTGTTATACTCTCTCCCAGTCGTTCCATTAAGATAATTTGGGTGTGTACTGCCCTGGCTTTTTGATCCTTTCCTGCTGGGTGGAAGATTGTGTGTATGGAAGCAAGTGCTTTGGACTTAAAAATAGAAGCCAAATTTTGGAGATGGAAAAATACATTAGTTAATCAAGAGTAGAGGAAAGAAACACTCTACTACTCACCTACACCTTAACTTTTTTTTTTTTTTTTTTTGACATAGAGTTTCACCCTGTTGCCCAGCCTAAAGTGCAGTGGCATGATCTGAGTTTACTGCAACCTCTGCCTTCCAGGTTCAAATGATTCTCCTGCCTCAGGCTCCCAAGTAGCTGGGATTATAGGTACATGCCACCACATCCAGCTAATTTTTGTATTTTTAGTAGACACAGCGTTTCACCATATTGGCCAGGCTTGTCTTAAACTCCTGAGCTCCAGTGATTCACCTGCCTCACCTCCCAAGTGCTGAGTTACAGGCATGAGCCACCATGCCCAGCTTAAACTCCTGTATGAGAAAAAATAAAATTATAACTTGTGTAAGCAAATGCATATTTTAACAGATTTATTGGGATATAATTTACATGCCACTTGTTTTAAATGAACAATTCAATAGTTTTTAGTATATATACAAGGTTGTGCCATAATTTAATTTAAAAACATTTAAATCACTCCCCACAAAAAATCTTGCATCGATTGGCAGTTACTACCTAACCCCCAAGCCCTCATTCGGCAGCCCCTCTTTAGGTCTGGACAACCAGGAACCTACTTTCTGTCTCTACAGATTTGCCTAATCTGGATATTTATACAATTTATATTATGTAATATGTGGCTTTTTGTGACTGGCTTCCTTCAAACAGCATAGTGTTTTTGAGGTTCATCCATGTTGTAGCACGTACCAGAACCTTCTTACTTTTCACTGCCAAATAATATTCCACTGTATGGATATGTTACATTTTGTTCATTTATTCATCAGTTGATAGATATTTGGGTTATTTCCACTTTGCAGCTGTTATGAACATGGACATTAGTATACATATGTTTTCACGTGGAGGTGTGTTTTCATTTTTCTTGGCTACATACCTAGGCGTGAAATTGCTGTGTCATATGGTGACTATATTTAACATGTTAAGAAATTGCCCAACTGTTTTCCAAAGTAGCTGCAGCACTTCACCTTTCCACCAACAGTGACCACATAGCAAATAAGTTTCCAAGTCTTTTTGTTGCTGGAACTAAGCCTCTACCAGAAGTGATTATACAAAACCTGTAACAACGGGTATATATGGGATCAAACTATGGTATTAGGAAGTCTGCTCAAATTGGCTAATGAGAATGGGTTGTTAAATGTTGGCATATGCTACAAATCAGGGCTTTTTTCCTAGAGAGCTGGTTTACCACACTCGCACTGGAACCAACCAATCAGAATGAATGCTAGGATCATGAGACTAGAAACCAGCTGTCAACAACAATTTCTCCTACTCTCAGGAATTCCAGTTGACTATCAATGTTATCTTTTCCCTAATTAGTATGTTGAGTATATAGTTTAACTCCAGTCAGGTATAAGTATAGAAATAATAAAATAAATTCAAATCATTTTTTTTTGTTATTTGGAAATTATCTTAATTATGTAATATTTAAGTATTTGTAACCAATTTGGCATTTTAGATAATATAAGAGATTTTACTTATGTTCTAATTTATAATACAATTGAATTCTTTTTTTACAATTGAAAATTAATTTAGATTCATGGTTTTAAATTAAAAAGTATGAGAAAATAGTACTAATAGTAAACTACGCTAGGAGTTCAGGAAAACTTATGAGTCTCTGTATTTGTAAATCAAGTGTATTATAGATGTATAAGGATGCTTATGTACTTAGGTTTGCTTGTAAGAATCATTTGAGTATTTGAAAGAAAATCAAATACAGTAAACTGATATATGAAATTGACCATGTTTATTAAAAGTGTCTCTCTTGATGCTTGCCAAAATTTACCAGATTGCTGAATAGAAAAAAAAATGATTTATTAGTTTAACTTTAAAAATTTAGATTTTGACATTGCATTTTAATAAACCAAATATTAATTTTAGAAATCAAATAAAACTATAATTTATTTTATTTACTAAAGATGCTCTCAAGGACATAAAGGGCATTCTATGGCTTGCAGGATCTATCTGGGCAGGTATTTTCAGGTTCCTGACTCAAAGGGTTCAAACATGGGCTTATGGAAAAAATATTTGAAGCAATTTATTGAGAAGATCTCTACACCCTAGAAAGAGAACCAAATGGATACACTGTATGACTCTGATAGAAGGCTCCATTAGCATTTCTTTCCCACTGGGAACTTGTGGTAACGCTTGTTGCCATGACTGAGGGAATAGCTTTGTTCAGGTCTAGCATCTTTTTGCATGTCCCAGTGATACTTCTCTGTATTCCACAGCTGACGTGCTAGCCTGCCAGGACCCAGAGTCCTTAGAACTGCTTTCAGATTTTCCATCTCTGTTAATGTGATTGTTCGATGTTAACTTCAAATATTAAATCTTTCTTAAACAACTTTTTATACAAATTTAAAGTGCTCTGGAGAGTACTGGGTGCCAGATCAAAAATGTTATCATGGGAATGGCTGTAGTCCAAGGGCTCAGCCTCCGCGAACTTCATTCTCAGCTCTATTTGAATTGTCTGTCTCACTGAAGCAAAGAGGAAGGTTATATTCTGCATTTTCTCATAGGAAGAATTGGCTCAAAGTGCAGTTTGTCAAGATAAATCCTACCATATTAAGATATCTTTTCTTTTGCACAATTTAAGTGCCTCCTGGTAGCAGTGATTCTGGGGACTGCCTGATGTATTTTTACATTTTTTTCCTGCATTTTTGCTCATTGTAATGAGGCTTATCATTATATCTAAAGCTGAACCTTGATGTCCTGGGAATTACAAGAACAATCCCTGATTACATATCTTAATTCCACACACTGCTTATGCTTCCAAGTCTTAAAAATTGTTTTTTCTTGTTTGTTTTACAGTCACAACCAAGTTTCAATCACGTATCCACAGTAGGACATCTTCAAGAAACACTATTATCTATTCTTTAATCTATCTAAATTTTGTCGTATATCACATTTACATTCCTCTGGGGGGAGAATGCTTAAGTCAATATCCTATGACAATTATAAAAATTCCTTAATTTTCAGAATCTGTTATATATCAATAGTTCATCTCCAAAACAATTTAAAAATATGTACTTATCAACTGTCACAAGAGAAACTAGACCCAAATTCACCATCAAGTTCTGCTAAAATCTTCTAATAAATCAGAAAGTAGAAAGACACATTATGGATTCCAAATGTCTTATTGAGTGCCTGAGATTCTGGCATCTATTTCCCAGATAACTGAATGTCTACTAATACTGGGCAAGTCTAAACCATTAAATGACTGCATAGTTTTGATTATAAAAAACCTAATCAAACCATTGCTGGAAATATTTGTGTGTGTTTGTTTGGCAAGAATGTTTATCACTCAGTATTGCATTGCAATACAAGATCACCCAGGTATCATTGAAGCCATCCTTGTCATGTGCTTCTTGGCCTGGCACAATACCTGCAGAAGACCGACTGACAGCAAGTTATCCTGAGGCTCCGCTATGTAATGAGAAGTGGGATAGTCAGAAGCAGGAGTGAAGAAAAAGTGCTTTCAGGTTTCCTTAAAAGGCAACCTCAAAAATACTTAATATGGGTAAGTAACTAAGAAAGAACAGTGGCAAGTAACAATCAACCTGGAAAAAAGGAATCAGGGACAGATGGCTTTTCATGAACATCTTCAGAGCATGAATCTAAGAAAGAGAGATGCAAACAACGTTAGGTTGTTGAAAAATATTCTGAAAGAACTTTACAGTCCAAGGACTGTACTGCTTTGTAGATGACAGAAAACATCACCTTTTCTACAGAAACCGTATAGGTATATAGGTGACAAACTTGAATAGGATTTACTGTAAGATATTAAGGATCTTAATAATTGTTTTTGGGAAGTTGAATACAAACAAATTATGAAACTGTTAAATCAAGTTTACAAAATAAATTTCACTTAGATCTGTGACTGTAGCTTACATCCTGAAGTGTTAGGTTTTGTTTGTTTTTTGTTTGGTTGGTTTTTAAGTGTAAAACTTTCCTTTCCTATGGAGACACATAGTTTTACCCTCCTTTGCCTTTCTTCAGAAGGCCTATTAGTTCTAAAACCTGTCCTCTTAATTCTATAAGACTTATGCCCTATATGAATTGATAATAATGAAAAACATTACAAGTAAATTAAATACCAGAACAAAATTCCAAGTGATTCAATATTCTACATGTTATATGATTCTGTGAATCTGTCATGATGGAATAAGGGAATTATCACCTTTAATTTACACATAATGACATTTTGATGTCATAAAGTTAAGAGTTTTTGGAAAACCAGAAGTGCTTACTGCTAAGATATTGACAATTGAATATGTACAGAGATTGGCTTTTTAAAGCTTGCATGTGTTAGCCTTCTGAGAGCTCTGTCCTGTCTCAGTACATCACAGATCAAGCCCATGTGGTAGGTTAAGGATGTAGATTTCTACCAAACCTTATCTCACTCCCCTGTATCTCATTCCCTCATACTTGCTTTCTCTCTCTCTCCCCACCATCCTCCCCCACACTCTCTTACTATCTTTTGCTTGAGTCTGAACCTTAACATTATTGCAATAATGTAGTTTGCTTGTACCAATAACTTTCTTGTCAGGAGACATCTGTTTTGTTATGAAAAGCCTCTCCTACTAAAACATCAATCATGTCACATTTGTAAAGCAAAACACATTTTTTTTTGTCCCTAGATAGCAAAATACTGCTGAGAAAACAAACTGTGCAGAAATATTAACTGGCATATTAATACATGTATTCTGAGCAATCTTTATTTGTCTGCCATTGGTGCCATGTGATTCTGACAGGCTTTGCTGCTGACCTCTAGTCTCTGAAACCACTGAGGACTCATCAATGTCCTCCTTAAAAGCATTGTAATGGGCTGATTGCCACAGAGATCCATACGATGGGAATACGCTGTATTTTAGGCACTTTGCTTTCATATGCTAAAAGCACAACTGTTAAAAACGGTTGCAACTGTCTGAGTGCCTTTCAAAGCTCTGGCTACATAATGTCAAGCTACCTGGAAGGTTTTAGTCAGTCATCTCGGTGTTTTCATAATGCTTGAATGCTCTGTATCATTGATATGAAACCTCCGGATGATGGAACTAAACTTCCACTTGACAGCTTGATGTTTTAGCATTTTACTGACATGCTCATCATGTGCATTTATAAAACTGGATTCTCTGCTTTGAAGACCGGATGATTGCTTTCTAAAGTCCAACCAACCTCAGATATAATAGCATGTGTTGAGTGAACTTAGAATGTATTGCTCTTTGTCTCAGTCAAGGCTTTAAGTGGAATAAAAGATTAAGTAGTTTGGGTAAATACTTCTGTACCAAAAACAACCTTGAACGTTGTTAGAGCTAAAAGTAATGGATCAGTCAGCGTCCTGTCAGGAAAACAAAATCATGCTAAGCACTTTAGGTAGAAGGAAATTGGATACAAAGGACTTACGAGGACTAGAGGACAAAGAGAAAGGGGCACCAAGGGATCAAAAAAGTAAGGAGTGATGGGTAGAAATTAGAACTCTGCGGCTATTCCCATGAGCCAAGCTCCCTGGAACCAGCTTCTGCAGCATTCTCTGGAAATTCTGTCATTTCCAGAGCAATCAGCACCAAGGTGAGTGACTACTGCTGCCAGGGGCTGTGGAGCCTTCAGGCAGCCCCTCCCTGCTGCTCTTGTAGCAGCAACCAACAACTGTCAGCAGTGGCCATTGGGATCTCAACCAGAAGCAAGAAACGCCTGGTTTCTCCTGCTTTCTGATCTCCTGGCAGCACTTTCACATGACAGAACTGAATAAGGAGCCAACAGGGAAGGGAGTGTGGAAATGTATCTTGCAGACTAGCAGCCCCAGAAGTTCAGAGCAGAATAGAGAGGGGCAGGCATGGAACTAGACACACCAGGAAAATAAGCAACACAAACACCCAGGTAGAGGCAATGATGTTTCCCCCGTTAACATTTGACACACATAAGATCAGGTTACAACTGACATCAAAAACATGATACAGATGTTGGACGCAAAGGGAGGTACAAGAAAGGGAAGACTGTCACAAAAGCACAGCAAGTGATCTGTGGAGTGTATTAAAGTAGAAATGGCATTTTTTTATAGTCTATTGGCCTGATTTTTTATATAAACTAAGACATGAGTGATTGTTTTAAAATTATTACTTTCAAGTCTCTCAAATAATACATGATTATATCCTCCTTGTAAGTCATTAAAATTTATGGATGCAGGTTAATCCCCCTTTGATTACCAAGCCAATCCTAGTCCCTTTCCCAGAAATTACTACTGTCAGTTTGATATATTTCCAAAGAGGATGAAATATCCAAAAGTAGGAAAAATGACCAAGTACATTGTAGCGTATTTATTGGATGGAGTATGTGTCTGCATTTCAAGAGAACAAAGTAGATATGTAAAGGTTTCATAAATAGCAAGTGAAAATTGAATTTGCAGGATATATAGTATGTGTTCCATTAATGAGTTTTCTAATCATGTACAAGATAAAGTCTTATTTTCTCTCTAGCATGTGGCTCTAATTTGATTTTCCGTCTCCATTGCTCCACAGTGGATATCTGGATCATCTCTGAGATTGATTCAATCTCGAATGCCTTCCTCATGTATCATCGCATATTCTCTGCTGTATTTTCTGCCACTCAATTGACCAGAAAGAAGAATGTTAGGAATTGGAAAAAGAGACAACAACAAAAAAGTAAACAAATAAAGTAGAATTATAGGTAACATATTGGAATTCTTTGTTGTTACAAAAACTTAATCATAACAAACGATCTTTCAGAAATGCCATGTATTCTCAGTTTCTGTCAAGGCGTTTAAAAATCTGCTTTGATTTATTTATCTCTCTTTAGTTTCTTTCTTTCTTTCTCCTTCCTTCCCTTCCCTCCCTCCCTCACTCCCTTCCTTCCTTCCTTCCTTCCTTCTTTCCTTAATGCTTACATATAGCTCCATGTAAATGATGAAGGTATCATTTGAGGGAGAAGCTTTGAAAAAGACACTGATTAATATGTGGGTGAAATCTTTGTTAGACTCCTAAAAGTATGTTTAAAGGAAGAATCACAAAAAGAAATGCAAAAAATTTTGAACATCATCAAACAACTCACCCATTGAGGGACAATTCACATTGTCTTATGGTTGCATTGAATATCATTAAACAACTCACACATTGAGGAGCAATTCACATTGTCTTACAGTCTCCCCAAGAGCTGATCTGAGATAAAGCTGTCAGGTAGGGAGTTTATATTGAACATATTCCTAGAGAGTAGAAGTGGGGAATCAGTGGAGTGAAATTAAGGAGAAAATAGCAAAACAAGGTATGTTATGCAGCTGATCACCTGTGTCTGCATATGACAGATGTTTGATTTCACCATGACCTTCTGAGAACCTTTGTGGAATGCATCTTGGAACTGTCCATCTGAAGGAAAAAAGAGAAAAACACTTTTCTAACCATTTCTTTCCTTCATTTTTCAAGAATTGCCCCGCAAAGTGGTAGCTCTTCTGTAATTTTGGGTTGTGCTTCATGAATGCCAATGGTTCATGCAGGTTTCCCACGCCACCTGGTCGGAAAAAAATACTAGAAAGAACACCAGAGTTAACAGCAAGTGCCTGAGATGAGCCACTGCCAGGTTACACCTGTGCAAAGCCAATGAACTTGTCACTGCAGTTATAGCTGAATGTGAAGCAAAGGAAACTTGGAGCAGGACACAAGAGGTGTCAGATTCATAATTATTAAAATATGTCAAAAGCTTAGCACCTACGTAGCATATGGATAAGTGAATGTGAATGCTGTAATATTTTGAGTATGTATTTTATCTGCCTTTTTTCTACTCCTTGGCCTTATAGGATGAAGGGAGTATAAATAGTCATATAGTCTTAAATGTTCCACAAGTTTAAAATATATTTGAATATTTAAAATGTGCTCTTTGAAAGCAGGAACCATATTTTATCCATTTTACCATCATGTGTATAATAGAGGTACAGGCAACAAAAGGAGCTCCATAAATATTTAGTAAAAGTGTAAATGAAAACGATCTTCAAAGACAAAATTAATGTAAATTCAGTCTACTTGGCCTTTTCAATGTTAGACATGTTTAAGAGATTAAATCCTTTCTCTAATCACTATTTACTTTTCTTTTTCTTCTGCTAAGTGTGAAGGCAGAAAGAAGCAATGGGCGCTGGAATGGGCAGGGTAGGATATTACGGTAGAATGACAGAGAATTAAATACTTGGCCAAAATATGCCAGATACTTTGTAAATTATGTATCCCAATCCCCATATATGGTGATAACTCATGTGTAGGACTTGTTTCTCTCCCCTAGTTTTCCTGTCTCTTATCCCCAAAGTCTGGCAATGAGCACTTAGTCATTTGTTAATTTCATATCTGCCATGTTCAGCTCATATTTTAAATTATGGCATAAAATTGTTGTTGGTTTCCAAAGTGGTATGGGCAGAGATATAAGTTGTGGAGTATTGTCTGGAGCTTGCTGTGGGCCACCATGAATTTGTTGTTATCCTGAAACTGTCTTCTCAACAAATGGGCCAGATTTCATAAAAAGTAATTACTGAAATGGAAACCATCAAATGTAATTCTAAATCAGTTAATAATGTGTCTCTGCTTGTCGGGAGAGTCTCATCTAAGAAGGATGCTGGCTTCTCCTGCTGTTGGTCTGTTTACACCAAACTGACTTGATATTTTTATCTATTTACAAAGCGGTGCAAAATGTTTACATAGCAGTGACCTGGTTTCTGTGGATCTGGGAGTGCTGTTTGCAATAGAGTGTTTTCTAATCTTCCATGACGCTCTAATCGTTTGCATTTAGTGAGGCCTCTGTTTTAGTTGATGGAGCTATTTGAAAAACAGCTCCACTTCAATTCCAACCTTGTTTTCTTTTGTCTTCGGAAGAGTGGTTTTAGAAGAGCTCCCCATGTACCAGACTGTTTGTCTTTTACTCTAGAGTTGATTCAAATTAAACACTTTGGATTCCTGAAAATATGTATGTTTAACCATTAAGAGTTTGAAATTCCATCTGCAGTGTGCAACAGCAAAACATAGACAAATACAACCTCCGATCAGCTACAGATTTCTCAGAACTCTAGTTTCCACTAAAGTGTACCAACCTCATCTTCAGCCTAAGCTGTTGCTGGGCTATTCCTGGACCTATCTCTGGAAAGCAAAACTGAGTTCTTCTACATTTTAACAAGGTATTATCTCACAGGCACAGGGAACCTTTCACTTAGAACTAGGTTGTAAATCTTGGTGATGAAGGAGGCAAGGACAGCCCAATTCACCTTCCAATACTGATGTGACTGTCAAATGTGATAATGAATAAGAGCACTTCACTAGCAACATGGAACTGAATATGTAATAGGTTAGTATTGATGTACACATTATTTGATTCCAATCCTGAACACTATTGCTAAACTTAAATTCATTAGCAGGAAATGGAGAAGCACTGAAATGGAAATCACAAGCCCTGTGTCTGCAATCCCTCTAAGCATTCAGTTAATATTTGATAAGTCACTTGTCATCTCTGGGCCTCAAAGTCCTCACTGGAAAAATTAAGCGACAGGGTTAAGTAATCTCAACATTTTTCTTTCAGTACTATGATTCTTTGTAACTACAGTACACATTTTTGATGAAATAGAAAATCCTCATGCCATTCTATGAAATAAGATCTTTCACTTTTTTATTTGCTCTCTTTTCAGATGTTTTGAAGAAAGATCTTTTATAATGTTACCTTTTATTTGCCTCTTAATTCTCATATCAAAATAATAATATAATTTTTGTTCTATAATGTTTTATTAATTTTACAGAAAAGTGATATTAGATATTTTTAAGTAAGCGGTGGTTTCCACTTAAAAAATTTTGGGTGAAACTGTTTGGAATAAATATGAAGTTGATTTGGGGTTCTGCAATTGAATATCCATCCCCTGCAGCATCACTCCCTGCCTCATCCCCCACCTGAGCCAGTTGAGTGAGGGAGGATTGGTGACTTGGGAAATGACTCAAGTTTGAGTGCTTTTAAAACTACCCTTCTGACCAGTGTTCCCTAAAGTATGTTTTACGGAACACTAGAATCATGAGATGTTATGGGGAAGGCATGAAAATGGTTCCATGATTCAATGAGTTTGTGGGTTGGTAGATACAACAAATGCAAATGGATTTTCTTACTATGACACTTTCTCACAGATTTTAATCTGCTTGTAATAGACCATTCCTCAGCTTGAGTAGAGAGATATGACATCTATGTTGTACAGTAATGACAGACCACAAGACACTTTTATGTGAGAAAATCTCATGGTACCAGGTTCCTTGGGACAAGCTTTGAGAAATTTGGTTTTTATTGTTAAGGAATTAAAATTAACTGAGCAAGTAAATATTCGGTGAGACACTAAAGTAATGAAACCTCATGGCTAGTGTAATTTACTAATGTGTGCTACTGGAATCATACAATTGCATCAGATTCAGTCATATTAATTAGTTATTAATTATATATATGTCTGAATGCATATTTTGCCAATTGAATTAATTGGCATTGTGTGGTACTCAGTATACCACAAAAAACAGAGATATTTCACAAATGCTTTGGATGTTGGAGTTAAAGATTTTTATATCCTTTTTGTAGCCAATTAGTAAAGAATTTATGGCTGCTTCATTCTTTACCTCTTTTATTCCCTCTTTTCTTTAACAAATATTCATTAGGTATCAAGTTCTAAGCGTTTTTCTAGGCTCTGGTGCTGTATCATTAACCATTAAGACAGAGACTAATGTAACCTTGAACACAAATACAAAGCAATGAAGATGAAAGAGAGCAATTAGTCTTCAAAGAATGCCAAGGAATATTTTCTAGAGAGACACCTATCTGAGTCTTGGAAGGAGAATAGAAGTTTGCTAGAGGGAACATGCTGGTTGATTCTAGCACTAAGATTAAAAATGTCAAAGCTGAGGAGATAGGAAACATTTTGTTGAGTGTGGGAAAGTCTAAGCAGTTTCATATTATTGGAACATAAAGTGGAAGGAGCAAAGGAGAAAGATATAAGGCTTAAGAGCTTGGCAAGTGTCACGTTATTAAAGCTTTATGTGCTTTGTAAAACAATTCACAGTCTGGCTCAAGCAATGAAGAATTCTGAAAGGATCTTAGAAAGAAGAGAGCTGTGATAAAGCCTGGTCTTAAAAGTTGACCTTTGGAGCAGTATAGAGAGGGTAGAGGTAGGGAAATCAATTAGTAAGTATTACAACGATGTAAGTGAGACATGACAGGGAACTAAGTCATGGCACTCATGGTGACAGATTTGGATGGAAGAAGTCATATTTGAAATACAGACGGTCTTCAATGTCCGATGCTTTGGATTATAATTTTTTGACTGTATTATGGTGTAAAAATCACACACATTCAGCAGAAACCATACTTCAAGTACCTACATGATGTGTATGTGTCCATACGCAATCCTCATGTTAAAATATAATCCCCAATGCTGCAGGTGGGGCCTGGTGGGAGGTGACTGGATCATGGGGCAGAGTTCTCATGAATGGTTTAGCACCATCCCACCTTGGTACTGTATAGTGAGTGAGTTTTCATGAGCGATGATTGTTTAAAAGTATGCAGTACCTCCCACCTCTCTCTCTTCTTCCTGCTCTGACCATGTAAGACGTGCCTGCTTTCCATTCACCTTCTGTCATGATTGTAAGTTTCCTGAGGCCTCCGTGGAAGTAGAAGCCACTGTATTTCCTGTACAGCCTGCAGAACCATGAGCCAATGAAACCTCTTTTCTTTATAAATTATCCAGTCTCAGGTATTTCTTTACAGCTGTGTGAGAATGGACTAATGCACCATGCAACCATTCTGTTTTGACTTTCAGCACAGTATTTGATAAATTACATGAGATATTCAACACTTTATTATAAAACAGGCTTTGTGTTGATGATTTTTTCTCAACTATAGGCCAATTTAAGGGTTCTGAGTATGCCTAGGGTAGGATAGGCTAAGGTTAGACATTAAGTAGGTTAGGTATATTAAGTGCATTTTAAACTTGTAATACTTTCAACTTAGATTGGATTTATTGGGACATGACTCCATCATAAGTCAAAAAGTATTTGTATAGATGATGTAGATTTAATTATACTTGTTATAGTGAGGAAATGCAATGGAAGACCCAGCTGTGTGGCTACTGGTTTGTGACATTGGTTGGATAATGGTGTTTATTACTAGATAGGTAATACAAAAGAATGAATGTTATTTTGAAGTGTAAAATATGTTTGTTTTCTGTATGCAAAATTTTAAGTGCATGATTGATTATATTTACCTTGACTTCCGTAGAGCTATTTTGTTTGATGTTATATATTTACACATTACAAGCTTTTAGGTGGTGTATGCCATAAGCTTGACATAGAGGATATAGCATAGTCTTAAAAGAGAAGACTCTGAGAGAGAATAATAAGAAATATCGTTGTATTAAAGTAAAGATATGGGATCCTAAAATGGAAAAGGAAAAAGTTGTCATTCCAAGATCTAACAATGCAAGGTGTGGAAGACACAGAATGAGAGAATTTTAAGGAGACATTCACCAAAAGAAAGAAAAGAGCCAAATGCCACAGAGAAGTGTTTTGAGATAGGACTGAGACTTGTTTTAGGATTTGGCAACATCGAATCCTCTGTGACTCTTCTTAGGGTGGTTTCAGTGGCAACGTCTGAGCTGAAACCACATTGCCTTATAGAGTTTGAGATATAAGCAAGTGAGAACAGTGGGTTTTGGTCTTTTTTTCTCAAGAAGTTTGGCTGGGAAAAAAAAGGAAGGGAAAGATAATAGCTAAGGGGGGATGAAGGGTCAACGAAAGGATTTTTAAAATAGAATTGGTGTGTATAAGGAAGAGAGAAGGTAGGTAAGCACATGTTTATAGGCTAACAGGTCTCTCAGCCTTGACACTGCTGACACTTGAAACCAAATAATACTTCATGATATGGAGCACAGGGTATAGGAAGTGTCTTGTGCATTGTAGGTGTTTTTCAGGATCTGTGACCTCTACCTACTGGACTCAGTAGCACCCCAGTCTTGACAATCAAAAGTATCTACAGACATTGCCAAATATTCCCTGAGGGAGGGAGGCAAATTGTTCCTGGTTGAGAAATACTAGGCTAAAAAAAGAAGAAAGTGGAAGAGATTGAAGATATAAGACAGAGAAGGGAAAAATAAAGCAAAAATAAAAATATGTTCCTCTGACTCCAAAATGAGAGAGAAAAAGAGCACAGACGTGCTAGAACATTAGCATTGTGGTTTGGAAGACTGGTCAAGAAATGAAGAAATAACTGTTATTTCCTCTGTGAGTTAATGAGATGAGGTCATCTGGTAAAAATGAACAAGCAGCAGCAACTCAGTGAGAGGACTAAGGAAGTCGAAATTTTGCAGGATGATACAGCTAAGTGAATGTGAGAGGGAAAGACCAACAGTGAGAAATGTCTTGAAGAATATAACTGAAGCCCCAAATTTGGAAAGCATGACTCTTAAAGCAACCCAATGAAGTATGTGTATGATTTTTTCCTAGCCACACCCAGACCCTTAACTAAAGAAATGAAGAGGGCTGTGTATACGGTGTGGGGTATATATGCATTATGGGGACTGTAGGGAGCGTGGCACTGTAAATGCCACACTATTCCGCATCAATGATAGGGAATATAGCTACCTGGGAAATGTAGCTATATGACATGGGAAAATAGCTAGGATCACAGATTGACAAGAACAGGGTGATCACAGTTACCTTCAGAGATGAGTGGATCTCAGGCAATATCTAGCTCAGTGGTTTTCAAATTAGAGTCAATCAATGAAATCTCTTTAAAAAATAGATTATAGTACTTCAATTCTTATTTCCAAAGGCGATGTCTAAAAATTTAAGTGAGACTGAACATATTTTGTATTTTAAAATCATCTGTATATTATTTTCTATATACTTTATCTTCATTTTTAACCACTTAAAAATAAGATACTTACCTTTTACTGATTGATTTATCAGATATCTTCATATGTTAAATAAAATAAACCTACATGATAAGTTTTGCAAATGTTTATCCAAGTTTTTTCTTTATTTTGTCTTCTAGGTTTATCCATGATTTTATTCAGGAATTTTTAAATTAATGTATTTAATAAATCAATCTGTCCTATGAAGCCATAGTAGTTTTGTGACTTACTTAGAAAGGGTTTCTTCATACAGATGTAATAAAATTAATCTCTTACGTTTTCCTCTAGAATTTGTGGTTTTGCTGTTTTATGTATTTACACTTGTGGCCCATCTGGGAATTTATTTTGGCATAAGAAGTAAGCTGGGGGTGCAATTTAATTATTTTTCAGAAGGTACCAATTACCTAAATATAGTTTATCAGATAACATTTTTTCCCCCACTTTTAGGCAATGCTACTTATTTCATCAAATAAATGCATGCAGTTATTTGGGTCTGTTTATGCATCCTCCATTTATTCCATTGATCTGTTTATTTAATAATGTGCATATGTTGAATAGCTTCATGAGTAATACTCATGATGATAAAGAGCCACAGATCAGGCTAACCTCCTCATTTTATGATGAGGCCCAGAGTATTTAAGTGGTTGATCACAGAATCATTTAGGTAAAATGGTGGAGCTCACTAGAACCTGAGACCCACGTTTCTCTGTTTCTTTGTAAGTATGAGTTACAGTAACACCTCACTACCTTCCTATGGATCCATGAGTTTTTCTGATACATAGTCATTCACTACACCTGAGATGTGCCTATCATTTCAAGCACATACTTTTGGTTATTCTCGTGACTAGGTGAGAAAGTACCACTGATGACTGATGGGAAGAGAAAGTGTGTGTAGACAATGACTGCTCAGTGATCACGAATATTCCTTATTCTGCAGGTAGAGGACTGTGAGCCATTTGGGTTATTGTGGAGACACTGGATTCAGATTGTGTGGTCCTGGAATGGGAGTTTAGAGATAAGTTGTAGTGAAAGAAAATCATATGGATATTGTGTCCAAAGATGGATAGACAGATATTTAACATAAATCACGAACTAATTTTCAATGATTTGTATAAATGTGTTTCTCTACAAAAATTATACATTGTTTTCAGTTGATAGAAATCTTTATCCTTTGGTGAAGTGTGAAGACTAAAACAAAATAAGACTCCATGGATTAGCTGTACTTGTGTAGTTTTTACTTCAAAGTTATAATATCAATTTAACTTTGCATTTTCACAAGCCTAGAATGCAGTATTATTTAACAGATAGATACTGCATTAGAGCTCTTTGGAATTATTTTTAAAGTTTAGAAAATAAGTAAATCACATAACTTTCCCAAAGAAAAAGAAACAAATTACTTGGTCATTTAAAAGCTGGTAGACAGAGTGCCATAGTGGTCCTCCAAGACATGAGATGCCAGTTACAAACCAATTGTATCAAAGTATGAGATGAATAAGAAGTGATTCGAATCCAGTAAAATACTAAACAAGGGCATTGGTTGCTTCCCAGACAACATGTAAAAATACATGGGGTAGTAGAAAGATCACTTGCACAGAATTTGCTGTTACCAGATAGGAAATATTACTATTAATATTTAAATTAAGTATAGACTGGATAATCTTCACATGGGGCATATTCAGATTTTATTCATTCTAGGTATTCTTTGCTCTTCTTATGTAATATAAAACAACTAAGGTAAAAAACAATGAGCATAGGCTCTATTAACAGATCTCTGGCAAACATTGACTGGTTTGAAACTTTAGTCACCTTAATAATTTAATGTCTTCTTATTTGCTAATTGCTTTAGTATTTCCAAAATAAGTGTCAAGAAGATAACTGCAGGAGTGGAGTGAACCACATTCAACGATGAGACCTTTATTTTAACTCTGTAGTGGTCTTAGGATTTGAATTCAATCCTTGGCAATACTGTAAAAGCTAGAGATTCCTTGTGTATTAGAAGTTATCAAAGGAGCATTACATTTTAAGTTTAGATGTATCCTTTTTTGGGAAAAAAGGAAACTTTGGCAAACCCAGTGATTACAAATTTCCAGACTGGAACTTTGAGCTTAAGCAAAATTAAAGAAATACTAGAATCAATGCATTGTCTAAGCCTGAAGAAGCTGAGTCATAATTGAACCAGGATGTAACATATGATGAATGTTATTCAGTATGATAAAACACTGAAAAGTTTGGATTTTTTTCCCCTTTCTTGGAGAACACTTGTAAAATTAATTCTTACTCAGTCAAAATACAGTGTGGTGATACTGCTATTATGTGGATGCCGCCAACAGCTGAGTTTCAAAGTGACATTAGGCATATTTGTAAAATTGTGAACACAGTCTCTGAATGAGAAAGGGAACACCTATTGACAGTCTCCACCTGTCATCTGGTAGTGATGTGGTCAAGGTGGGGAATACCCTAGGAGCTTTTCCACTCAAGCACTCAGTTATGATACTACAGGTAAAACTACTGGCTATACATAATGATAAGGTCTACAGCAGAAGTTCTTTGAGTCAAAGCATATTCTTCTAATTTCCTTCTCATATGATATTCTCTACCCTCAAGTCACCCCACCTATATCAATGAACCCAACCCCTCCCACATTCTCTGCTTGTCTCTACTAAAAAATGTTCTCTGGAAGGATTCAAGATCAGCCATTTATAAATTAATATGAAATTAGTAAGTCATACTTAACAGGTTAGTTTTATTTAAAGTCTTTTTGAAATCACAGATTGAAAATGTGTATTACCTCTTAAAATCTTTAGTACTATATGACACAGGTATTCTATGATAAATTTTAGGTGGAGTTTAGGAATTTTGAATAGTATCTTGAAATCCTATGAGAGGCTGTGGTTTTATTTTTCAGGTGTAAACACAAATATAATTATTATATTTGCTTTAATGTATTATAGCATTCATTTGTTTGTATATTTTCTCCAAAAAAATCCGTGTGGAGGCAAAAAAGAGATATTATTAACATACTTTTCTTAGACAAGAAACCTAAAGCCCATATCAAGGTAAAATTGTCTAGAATCCAGAGTTTCCAATGGAGTTCATTCTTTATTTTGCATAAGAATTGTTAGACTAAAAGTTCTAAGGAAGGTACTTTTTGTGACTTCTAATAAGAATTATTTTCTTCCCTGAAATAATGTCCAGTCAGTAAATTAAGGTGTAGAGCTGTGACAAATATTGTTATAAAAATTCACTGTGTTGAAATCTTGAGAATGCTTCCTTCACTTACGCACATACCCACAGTATTTCAGAGACAGCCAAAGAATGATGCATGTTGCAGTGCTATGCTGGAAATACAGACTCATGTTGAAACCTTTATCAACACTTTTTAAAAAATAGCAAGATGTGGTGAAATCATAAATTATGAGGAAGATCAAGGCCAAGGCTATAGAATAATTTCAGATTGGGTATGCAAGTGAATAGAGGCAATAAAGAGGCAAAATTAAGTCAATTGAGGTGGAGAGAACAGTATTGGCCAAGCCACTGGGACATGAAAGACCACAGAATAATCAGAGCTGGATGAGACTGGAGACCAACATGGTAGAGGAAGTGGAAAAATTGGCAAGATACAGTATTAGTCCATTCTCACGCTGCTATGTAAAAATACCCAAGACTGGGTAATTTATGAAGAAAACACATTTATCTGACTCACAGTTCTGCATGGCTGGGGAGGCCTCAGGAAACTTACAATCATGGCAGAAGGCACCTCTTCACAGGGCACCAGGAGAGAGATTGGGTGCCAGCAGGGGAAATGCCAGATGCTTATAAAACCATCAGGTTTCATGAGAACTTACTATCACGAGAACAGCATGGGGAAAACCGCCCCTATGATTCAATTATCTCCCACCAGGTCTCTTCAGGAAAGATGGAGATTATGGGATTACATTTCAAGATGAGATTTGGGTGGGGACACAAAGCCAAACCATATTAGATACACTGAAAGATATTATAAACAGCTTTTGATGCCATGCTAGAAGTTCTAGGCTGCATGCTATAGGAGAGGATACATTGTGATCAAAATCATGTTTTGATGACATGTAAAGTGAATGTGATTGACAGAGTAATGGATTATACAGAAAGATAAAAGACATGGATGGGTTTTAATGATAGCAGCAATAGTGGAGAGGAAAAACAAGAAGTTCATCTGAAAAAACTTTGTGCACTTGACTAAGTTTAGCAATAAATTAAATGCGAGGATGCTAGTAGAAGGAGAAAGAAGAAGGAATAAAGATAATCTCAATTTCTAGGGCAGAAACCTATGGGAATGCAGAAATGTCATTAATTGGTTTGGGGACATCTGTAGGAAAAGAATTCTGGAAAACTGGTGAGGAGAAAAAGAGGGATGCATTTGGTTTTGGACATACTGAGTGTGCAGTCCCAAGGAAGCATACAAGTTTTAAAAGGTGAGAAATACATGTCTAGAGTTAAGGAGAGAGACAGAGTTTGTAGATACAGATTTGAAAAATTATTATCATCTATTACAATCTCTACTTAACAAGAGCTGAAGGCATGGGAAGAAAATACCTGGGGAAAGAGTATAGAGTAGAAGGGAGGGAGAGTAGAAGAAGTGGACTAAGTATGAAATCCTAGGAAACCCTAGAATTAAGTGATTAAGAGGAGAGACATTGAAGGGAAAAGGGGGACATACATTGCAGGGAAAAAGGGGAGATAAAAGGAGAACCAAGGAAAGCTGTGTCAGAAACCAAAAAAATAAAATGTTCTTTGAAGGTGGAGACTAGTCATCAAATTCAGTTATTACAACAACCTCAAGTGCATAAGAACTGCAAAGTGGATTCTGAATTTGGCAATGTGGAAGGTAATTGGTGCCCTTTCAGAGCTGTGCCATTGGAGAGGCAAGGGCCAACGTCAGGTAGTAGTGCAAAGATTCACAGAGACATAGGGAAATGGAGAATGAAAAGTTCCATTCAGAAATTTGCTGGTGAGCACATTTAGTGTGCACTAAAAAGTTTATTGAACCTGTTCCATATGCATTATTATTGTAGTGGAAAATGCAACAAAACATACAATTAAATCCTGATCCTCAATGGGTTCACTTTCTATTTCGGGGAAGGGAGACATGTAAATAGATCATCAGTGAGGCCATTTAACAGGGTATTTGTCTCAGAGGACCCAATGAAATCTCTTCTGAAGAGAATTACTTATGAAGAAGACAGATTAAATTGCTTATGAGGACAGAAAATTCATAGTATCAAATACTAAGAATCACAATCAAACTGGTATAAGAATCTTGAAGGTTTTTCAATTAACTATAAATTCAATAGGGTGGTTTGATCCATTTGATTGGGGGACTGTAGTGCTTTATAACTTGAAATACAGTGAACTTCCTGGCTTTAAAAATGTTTAGGATGATTTTTTTGATCCGCCACTGCCTGCACACTGAGGTAATTAGAAAATTTCAATATTTGCTCCTCATCAGATAATGCCCCTCTTCCCATTTCTATGCAGCTCTCTTAAAAATTAGTGAGCAAATGCAACTGTCAGAATTAGGCCAAAGAAAATGATAATTTATTATAGTTTACTGCATGGACATAATAGTCTGTATAAGGAAAACTGGGTGGGGCTGATAGCAGCAGCAAAGTGCAGGATTGTGCTTTTTCAAGATTTATTATCTCATACTGTCACCAATCCAGACAGCAATTGTAGCATAAATTTCGCCTTTGTTTATAGTGTGGATGCATTTATTTTTGTTTGAGACTGAGCAAAGTAAAACAAAACAACAGGTCAATAAAAAGTATTATATTGCCATAGAAATTGAACAGCAACCTGAAAGTCCAGAGGAGTAGCATCTTTGTGGAAAAAAAATGACATCAATCAGAAAAGGGTATGGAACTGTCAAAAGAATAAAAGAAGATATGACATCTGTAAAAAAATAAAATTTCAGACATAGAAATCAACTCCAAAATACATAGAACTAACAGTATTTATTTATTCATTTATTTTTACTTTTTATTTTTGAGATAAAGTCTTGCTCTACCACCCAGGCTGGAGTGCAGTGGTGTGATCTCGGCTCACTGCAACCTCTAACTCCTGGGTTCAGGCAATTCTCCTGCCTCAGCCTCCTGAGTAGCTGTGATTACAGGCAAACACCACCAAGTCCGGCTAATTTTTTTTGTTTTTTGTGTGTTTTTTTTTTTGGTAGAGACAGGGTTTCACCATTTCCGCCAGGCTTGTCTCAAATTCCTGGTCTCAAGCAATCGATCCGCCTTAGCCTCCCAAAGTGCTGGACGTGAGCCACTGCACCCAGCCAAGAATATTTAAATTTTAATCTTAATAAAATTTTGTCTATTGTTATCTCATAAAAATACACATAAGTACAATTCTCTGCATGAACAACAAGCAGAAAACATAATAAATAACTGAATATAGTCTCTTGAAAAGGAAGAAATATATCCTAGGCAGCCTAAAGATTCTTTATCATAGTAGTTGCCTTAATATCTCTTCCAAAATATTAAATCTCTCTCTCTCTCTTCTCCCTCTCTCACATTTCCCCCCCCCAAAAAAAAAAAAACAGCAGCCTATAAAGTCTCTTATCAGTTCTTTATTTCTTTAGTCAATCAATTTACCCTCTTGGCATCTTTAAATTATTTTCTTCAGCTATTAACCTATTATAGCCAGTCTTTAAGTAACTAGAAGATACCAAGAAAAATATCCCAGAAACGGTGTAAAGAAGCTGAGAATACTTAGATGAACATAAACTTTACTCCAGTGACACTTTGGTACAGTACAATACTAAATAAAGAAATACACACATAGACTTTGTCATTCAATCCCCTATTATATATTTAGAGACTTGTGTGAATCTTGCTTGGAGTCCAGGTCCATAAATCCTCCATACAGACAAAGCAGAGAGAACAACTTTTCCCCTTTTCCTTGGTGTCTAAAACAAAGGGGTAAAGACATCAACTCAACAACAACAACAACAAAAATCAGAGATCTGCCATTGAATGTACGAGGTTATCATTCCAATCAAACTGTTCCTGGGGTGTCATCTTGGCTTTGTGTCCTCTCTTGGTTCATGTCAATTATTTAAGATTGATTTTCCAGTTTTTCACAATGATCTGACATTATGCCGGTAATTAACTTTTGCTTAAATTAGCCAGACTTATTTTATTTAGTTCATAACAAGAACTCTGCCTAATATAAAAACTAGTACAGGGAGTGGGGTTATAGGCAATGTCCCTCAGAGTGACAGTGAAGGTGGTGGTGGTGGAGCTTGAGATTTTAGGGGGTTGAGGGAGCTTAGGTGAGGCTAAAGAACCACAAAAATATTGTTAGTTATGGAAGAAAATGTTGCTGCACATAACTCACTGAGGTGAAACCACCACTTACATTATCACCTGGAGTGAGGTACTTGCTTGAAGTAAGTTTTTGAGGGAAGCTACTGCTACTATTGTAGAAGTGGGAGGATCACTTGAGCTCAGGGAGTTGAGGCTGCAGTGAGTCATAAACATGCCACTGTACTCCAGTCTGGGTGTCAGAGTAACCCCATTTCAAATGATATAATCATAAAGAATGGATAGCTCAAATCCCTAAGTTCTGAACTCAAGGAAAAGATCCAATCCCAGGGAACTTCTAAGATCAAGCTAATAGACCTTACAGATCCTACCAAAAGACTGATATAGCCAAAATCAAAACACATGCTTTGATCCTGTTGGCTACCAAATTACAGTGTCAGTTGGATTCACAGCCATGCTGGATCTCTTACAGTGAATATCAGAGCATTGGGGAGTAGGGGGTGGTAGAGAGATGGTAGGATACAAATGATAGTTTGGGGTACTTAAGATTTGGAGTAATCAGAATGTCTCAACCCCTCAATCTCAACTGAATTTGCATTGCCATCTGGAATACCTATTTCTCTTTTGAGAAATCTGTTTCTCCCTCCCTGGTATATGCCATACCTATTTCAATTACCTTGTAATATCAATCCAGTTCTCCATGTGCACCTCATCATTTCCAGACTTATGACTAAAACCAGAGCTCAACACGTCTCAGAAAGTTAAGTTTTATGAACCTAATGTACAAAATTACTTTATCGGTCTTTGTTCACTTATACCAACAAAAATTTGCATCCTTTATATAGGTATGGATTCTTAGGATACTTATCCAAGGAAAGAGAATTGGGCTCAATTTATCAATGTGTGCGAACTCATCAGAGATTCTGGATTTTCAGTGCTGGTTTGAACAACTGGGTCTTGTTTCAATTGTTTACTCAAGCAGCTGACAGAAGTCTGGAATCAATGTTGGGCCACTGTAAACAAAGTGGAGATATCAGAATTACCTTGTGAAAGTAAGGAAACAATCCAAATATTTTGGGAGCTGTGAATGTGAAAGTGAATTTAGTGTATATGAACTCCCTACCTATTCCCTAAATATAGTCCCTCAAGAGGACACAGGTTTTTCCCTTCGGAGACCTCACAGTGGGAATGAGTTATTTAAATAAAACTGTCATGGGAAGTGCTATGTATTGAGTTATACACCCCACAAATTCATCTGCTGAAGCTCTACCCCCCAATGAAATGGTTTTTGGAAAGGGGTCCTTAAAAGTAATTAGGTTTAAAGGAGGTCCTGATGGTAGGGTATTCATGGTGAGATTAGTGTTTTCATAAGAAAAGACCAGAGAGTTTGCTCTCTCTTTCTCTCTCTACCATGTGTGGACACAACAGGAAGGTGGCACTCTGCAAGCCAGGAAGACAGCCCTCACCAGAAACCCAATTAGCCTGCACTTTGATCTTGGACTTCTCAGCCTTCATAACCGTGAGAAACAAATGTTTATTATGTAAACCATCCAGCACACAGTATTTTGTTATAGCAGTCCTAGCAGACTAACACAGGGTGATCTTAGTGCATCCTTGCAAAGTACTGGAAACTAAATCAAGAGCAAAGTAGGTATGGCTGCGCTAATAAACAGCAAGGCTGGGTGTTAATCAGAAGGGTCTGGCCTGAAGACATTTTTTATTGTGGCTAATTTACGTGGCGTCTCTGTGTTTGAAAAGACTGGGCAGTCTATTAAGTGAATAAAACATTTTTTAACCTAAAAAAACCCTCCCTCTAGTGAGCAGAAGCCCAGCACAAGTCACCATGAATCACTTGCACACTTGATTTCCATATCTAAGCTGGTTCACAGACCCAGAGCTGAATAAAGAGTAGCTCAGGTACTTCAGAGCAGAATCTCCTAATTGGTGGCCACAACACACTTGTGTGACTTGCAGGGGTTATAGCTTGCTGAGATAACTGTTTCCCTCAGCCTGAAATAAATGAATGGCATGTGGGCAGCTAGAGCTTCCAGGCCAAGTACATCAAGCTTTGCTGACTTCTCCATTTATTCTGGTATACTGTAGAAATCTACGCATGCCATGATGTCAAACAGGCTGAAAGCCCTGCCCTGTAGAAGTGGCCCAGTAACAAAAATCATAACCACAAATAAACAGTCTTCCTCCTAGACTTTTCCAAAGTAACACTAATCTCTTTACCCATCAATCTGTGCCCTGGAAAATTAGATCTACCCAAATGTTTCAGTGGACATTAACTTTGAGCTTAGATAATATATTGGACCTAGAAAGACTTTTCAGTCCACTGGTCAGGAGAGTTTCCAATGACCAAATTACCAGTGAACTTTGGTTCAAGTTGTACTCCTGAACGTGAGTAAAATTTTAGAATGGAGGTTCTTATCTATAAATATCTGAATATAAATATAGATGTGTATCTCTCTATATATATGTATCATAATATCTATAACTAGTTATTCACATTTATCTATATACCTACCTATTATCTATCTAGTCTATCTGTCTATACATGCACACACACATACACATTTACCCATATTTTTATCTCTTGAATAAAGAGCTCTCTCTCAACCAAAATAGTAATTATAAATCAATACCATATCTAGCAGGAAGGTATTTAAAAACATGTTGCATTCAACTGCAGTTATTATAACAGGCATGAATTTAATACAAGAGCAAAATAACATAGCTCTCAGAAACTCATAGATCTTTTTCCCTTCTATCCCACCTAGCAAAGAGCACCAAAAATAGTTAGCTTTTTATATGCAAGGACAGATATAGAATTTCACCATTTTGTCCCAGGGCTGTGCCAATCCTCTAGCTCTGAGTTTTGTTTAGTCTTTAGGAACATTGACAATCTCATTATCTCAAGGTTTAACCTGACTTCCATTGCATTTATAGCATTATATAGATAGGCCCTAAAGAGCAGGAAGTAATAGATATTCCAGATGGCTTGGTAAGAGCCATGCATACCACAAAGTAGAAAATAAAACTGAAAATACAACAGTATAAAATACAATGCTAAATCCAGTCTGATGTAGCATATAAGCATACTTCCTCCAAGCTAATAGGAATTTTTTGTGTTTTTATTATTATCACTAAAAAAAAGAATACTAGTATTTAGGGGGCTTTCTGTATTATATGGGGGAGGAAGGACACACCTCATTATGTTACCAAATTCATTCATAAAAGTTAATGGAAGTCTAATGCAATTCTATAAAAACAGTACCAACAAGAGTTTAGATCCATTAGGAGAGAATAGTTAGGTGTGGCCCTGTGAGTTAAAGAACCTCCAAAAAGTTAAGGCTTTGGATATCGGCAAAAGAAATTTTGAATTGAGAGTGGAAAAGAAATGTTATAAATGGGTTCATGGTCAACTCTACAAATTATTCTGGTCTTATTTATATAAATGAATTCATGGTCAGTTGTACATATAAGACCCTGGTCTTATTTTCCATGCTAGGATAGATATTTATTTACATATTTTAATTATTTTTCTTTTTACTTCTTCTGAGTTCCCTTAGTATTACAAAAATGATGGAATTTAGTCTAAAATGCAGACTACTAAAACAAGAAAGCAATAGAGTTTGAGGAGGAATTGGCATTACTCAGTTGCGTGGAATCTGAGTCAGGTGCAGTAACTCACAATTTTGGAGTTGTCTCACTGTGAAAGGATGTAAATGTGGTTTGTGTCTTAGTGCAAGACGTATTGCATTACAGGCAGGAACCATTTTGTGAAGCATAAAAGTAGGATAAATCAGATATGGGATAATGAACTGTCATAAAGGCAGAGTAACTAGACATTTGTGAGGTGCAGTCTGTCCTGCAACTGTCCTTTCTTCCTGTTTAAGGAACTCCCCTTTCCCCACAGATCGTGAGACTTGGTGAAAGCAGTTTCCATCTTTCAGTGTGCAGAAAGCAAAATAGAGAGACACCCAACACCCCTTCCCCTCTCCCTCTCTCCTGGCAGTCAAAGAAAATGTGAGCTACTATAATTCACTTTTGGGAGCATGAAAAATAACCTAGGGATTTGGGGAAAGTATTGAGGGCACCAGCAGAGCTCTTGCAAGCCTAGTGGCAGCAGCAAAACACAAGAATCCAGTGGGGTTGGGTCGAATGCCCAGTGTGGTGGAGCCAATGGCAGCTTTGAAACAAAGCTGATCTGGTGATATGAGCCAGCTCTGGAATCAACCACAGAGACTCCATTTGTTTCTCTCTAGTTCTTAGGTGGGTTCTCCAGACTGCCTGTGAATTCTTGCTTCTCTCCTAGGGAGAGAAATCCAGTATTGGTGAAGGGCAATCAGTCTACCATATTCTCACTAGTTATTGCATGTTTCAGCTGACTTCATCTCTCAGTATCTTAAATAACAGCCTGCTGAACTTCTTTTATCATACCTCTTCACAGACCTGGATGAGACATTTTGTTGGGTAAACCCAGGGAAGGAGGGCTGATAAAGGATATAAACATATTAATTAGCTAACATTGTCAAATTACTTCTAGAATGGCTGCGGCACTTCACTGATCTTACACTGCATTTTCCTAGCTTTGCCATGCGTGTGACTGAATATTGAGTTTTCACCATACTGTTGAGTGGAAAATTGTAACCTCACTATTTATAGTTAAACATAATTAAAATTAGGTATTTGTTCATTTACTTTGCTTTGTTTTTATATTCTGAAATTTCTTAGGTTTTAACGTATTTTTATTCATCTATATGTAATGTATATTTTATATACTTACATACATTATACATAAAATTTATAAATACTACATATACTTATAAATACTATATATACTTAAGTGCAGAAGTATATTTTATATAACTATATTTTAAATATATGTTTAGATATAGTTTCCTAAAATTTATTCCAAAAATTCTACTGGAGTTTTCATGGGAATTTTATTTTATATATAATGCTAATTTCTATGGTTAAGAGACAAACTAGAATGTGATCAGGAGAATCAGGAGTATTGTGAGGGCAGAGTTTGCAGAATTAAATAAAGTGGTCATGATAAACCTCACTGAAGCAGTGAGATTTGAACTAAGACTTGAAAGAGGAAAGAGAGACAAACAGGTGTCTGGAAGAAAAAGAGCTTTCTAGACAGAAGGAACAGCTTCAGCAAAAACAAAACAAAACAAAAAAGCAAACAAAACAACAAAAATAAATCAGTGCAGCAAAGAACAGCACGAAGGCCAGTGGGCCTGGAAAGGAGTTGAGTAAGAGAAAAGAGCAATTGGAGAAAATTTTGAAGAGCTGAGCAGTTAGGGAAGCAGGAAGCAGATCACACAGGGCTTGCTATATGGACCCTTGTAAGGGTTGTACACTTGTAAGTATTGTAGCTTCTACTCCAGGTGAAAGGGAAGACATCACAACCCTTTGAGCACTGGAGTGGCATGATCTGACCTATAGTTTATAGGGAGAACTCTGGTATAGTGCTGAGAATAGATTATGAAGAGATGAGAGTAGAAGTTGTTTGGAAGCTATTTCATTAATTCTAGGGACAGGTGTTATTGCCTGGGAAAGGGCCATAGTGACAGAAATGGTTCAAGGTATCAGATTCTGAATAATTTCTAATGAATGAGAAAATAGGATGTACAAATGGATTGGATGTAGGATGATATATAAAGGAAAGACAATGATAGCTTAAGGGATTTTTATTTGAGCAATTTCAAGAACATGACTGCTTTTAACTGAGATGAAGATGATGCTGGTAAAGCAGGTTTAGGGAAGAAAATGAGTTAAGTTTTGAATGTCTGAAGTTTGGGATGTCAAGTAAACTTCAAGTGGAAATGTAGACTCAAGAATTGGAGGAGATGGGAAACAGACATGGAATAGAGATACAAACTTGGGTATACACAGGCAGTTATGCAAGTCACGAGAAAGTTTGAAATTTCCAGTGTTCATAGAGGAAAGGAACAAGAAGTAATACTAGCTAACACTAGAAAGTCTGGAATGAAGGAGGAATAATTGAGACACAGAAGGAGGAACTAGAATTTATTTTGATCACAAACTTTGCAAATTTCTAAACTTCTCTGCTGATTTTGCTGAGAGTTTTAATCAAAATCCAGAGATGCTGGATTTTGTCAAATGCCTTTTCTGCATCTATTGAGATAATCGTGTGCTTTTGTTTTTAATTCTGTTTATGTGGTGTATCACATTTATTGACTTATCTATGTTATACCATGCCTACATCCCTGATATGAAACCCACTTGATCATGATGAATTATCTTTTGGGTATGCTGTTGGATTCAGTTAGCTAGTATTTTCTTGAGGATTTTTGCATCCATGTTCATCAGGGATATTGGTCTGTGTTTCATTTTTTTGTTATGTCCTTTTCTGGTTTTGGTATTAGGATGATACTGGCTTCACATAACGATTTAAGGAGGATTCCCTCTTTCTCTGTCATTTGGAATAGTGTCAATAGAATTAGTACCAATTCTTGTTTGAATGTCTGATAGAATTCAGCTGTGAATCTGTCTGGTTCTGAACTTTTCCTGTTGGCAATTTTTTTATTACCACTTCAATCTCACTTCTTGTTATTGGTCTGTTCAGAAGTTCTATATCTTTCTGGTTTAATCTTGGAGTGTTGTATATTTCCAGGAATTTACTCATTGCCTTTAGGTTTTCTACTTTATGAGTGTAAAGGTGTTCATAGTAGCCTTAAATAGTCTTTTGTATTTATCAGTTGTACTCCTGTTTTATTTCTAATTGAGCTTATTTGGACATTCTATCTTCTTCTTTTTTTTTTTTTTGGTTAATCTCTCTAATGGTATATCAATTTTACTCATCTTTTCAAAGAACTAGCTTTTGGTTTCATTTATCTTTTGTATTTATTTTCTCAATTTTATTCAGTTCTGCTCTGATCTTCATTATTTCTTCTGCTGAATTTGAGTTTGGATTGTTCTTGTTTCTCCAGTTTTGTGAGGTATGACCTTAGACTGTCTATTTGTGCTCTTTCAGACTTCTTGATATAGGCACTTAATGCTATAAACTTTCCTCTTAGCACCACTTTTGCTGTATCCCAGAGGTTTTGATAGGTTGTGTTACTATTATTGCTCAGTTCAAAGAATTTTTTAAATTTACATCTTGATTTGATTGTTTACCTAAAGTGCTCTCAGGAGCAGGTTATTTAATTTCCATGTATTTGCATGGTTTTGAGGATTCTTTTTGGAATTGATGTCCAGTTTTATTCCTCTGTGGTCTGAGAGAGAACTTGATGTGATTTTGAGTTTCTTGAATTTACAGGGACTTGTTTTGTGGCCTATCATATGGTCTACCTTGGAGAATGTTCTATGTGCTAATGAATAGAATGTATATTCTGCAGTTGTTGAGTAGAATGTTCCACAAATATCTGTTAAGCCCATTTGTTCTAGGGTATAGTTTAAGTCCATTGTTTCTTTGTTGACTTTCTGTCTTGATGACCTGTCTAGGGCTGCCAATGGAGTATTGAAGTCCCCCGCTATTATTGTGTTGCTGTCTATCTCATTTCTTAGGTCTAGTAGCAATTGTTTTATAAATTTGGGAGCTCCAGTGCTAGGTGCATATATATTTAGAATTGTTATGTTTTCCTGTTGAATTAGTCCTTTTATCATCATATAATGTCTCTCTTTGTCTTTTTTAACTACTGTTGCTTTAAAGTTTATTTTGTCATATATAAGAATAGCTATTCCTGCTCACTTTTCATGTTAATTTGCATGAGATATCATTTTCCACCCCTTTACTTTAATTTTATGTGGGTCCTTATGTGTTAGGTGAGTCTCCTGAAGATAGCAGAAACTTGCTTGGTGAATTCTTACCCACTCTGCCAATTCTGTAACTTTTAAGTGGAGCATTTAGGCCATTTACATTCAATGTTAATATTGAGATGTGAGGTACTATTCTATTTATTGTGCTATTTGCTGCCTGAATACCTTGTGTGAGTGTTTTTTTTTTTTTGTATTGTGTTTTTGTTATATAGGTTCTGTGAGATTTATGCTTTAAGAAGGTTATATTTTGGTGCATTTTGGGGATTTTTGTTTTCAAGATTTAGAGTTCCCTCTTGCAGTCCCTTGTAGAGCTGGCTTGATAGTGACAAATTTTCTTGGCATTTGTTTATCTGGAAAAGACTGTATCTTTCCTTCACTTACGATGTTTAGTTTTGCTGGATACAAAATTATTGGCTGATAATGTTCATTTTGCTTAAGGAGGCTGAAAAATAGGACCCCAATCTTTTCTAGCTTGTAGTGTTTCTGCTGAGATATCTGCTGTTAATCTGATAGGTGTTCCTTTATGGGTTACCTAATGCTTTTGCCTCACAGCTCTTAAGATTCCTTCCTTTGCTTCACTTTAGATAACCTGATGACTATGACTATGTGACCAGATGATGATCTTTTGGGAATGAATTTCCCAGCTGTTCTTTAAGCTTCTTGTATTTGGATGTCTAGATCTCTAACAAGGCCAGGAAAATTTTCCTTGATTATTCCCTCAAATATGTTTTCCAAACTTTTAGATTTCTCTTCTTCCTCAGGAATATCATGTATTCTTAGGTTTGAAAAATTAACATAGTTCTAAACTTATTGGAGACTTTGTTCACTTAAAAAAAATTTTGTTTTCTTTGCTTTGACAGACTGAGTTCAAAAGCCTTGTCTTCAAGCTTTGAAATTCTTTCTTCTGCTTGTTTGATTCTATTGCCAAGAATTTCCAGTGCATTTTGCATTTCTCTAAGTGTGTCCTTGATTTCCAGAAGTTATGATTATTTTTTATTTATGCTATTTCACTGAAGAATTTTCTTTTCATGTCCTGTCATGTTTTTTTAAAATTAATTAATTAATTAATTAGTTTTTTGAGACAGGATCTTGCTCTGTCTCCCAGGCTAGAGTGCAGTGGCATGAATTCGGCTCACTGCAACCTCCACCTCCTGGGTTCAAGCAATTCTCCTGCCTCAGCCTTCTGAGTAGTTAGGATTACAGGTGTGCACCACCTGCTAATTTTTGCATTTTTAGTAGAGACGGGGTTTTGCCATGTTGGCCAGGCTGGTCTCAAACTCCTGACCTCTTGTGATCCATTCTTCTCAGCTTCACAAAGTGCTGGGATTATAGGCGTGAGCCACCATGCCTGGCCATGTTTTTATTTCCTTAATTTGGACTTCACCTTTCTCTGGTGGCTTCTTGATTAACTTAATAATCCGCCTTCTGAATTGTTTTTCTGGCAATTCAGAGATTTTTATCTTGGTTTGGGCTCATTGCTAGTGAGCTGGACCTTTGGGGGGTGTTAAAGAAATTCGTTTTGTCATATTACCAGAATTGTCTTTCTGCTCCCTTCTTATATAGGTAGACTATGTCAGAGGGAAGATCTAGGGTTCAAGGGCTACTGTTCAGATTCTTTTGTCCCACAGGGTGCTTTCTTGATACAGTGTTCTCCAACTTCTTCTAAGAATGGGGCTTCCTGAGAACCGAACTGTAGTGATTATTTTTTCTCTTCTGGGTCTAGCCACCTCACAGAGCTACCAGGCTCTGGGCTGGTACTTGGGAGTCTGCAAAGAGTCCTAAGATGTGATCCCTCTTCTGGTCTTGCAGCCATAGATAACAGCACCTGCTCTGGTGGAGGTAGCAGGGGAGTGAAGTGGACTCTGTGAGGATCCTTGGTTGTGTTTTGTTCAGTGCACGGGTTTTATGTTAATTGGCTTCCAGTCAGGAGGTGGCACTTTCAGACTACATCAGTGGTTTTCCTATAAGGAGGATGCAAACTTGTTAAGTATTCAGGTTTCTCAGGCAGTGAGCAGGGCCATGGAGCTTCCAAGAGATTATGACCTTTGTCTTCAACTACCAGAGCAAGTAAAGAAAGACCACCAGGCGGGGGTAGGGATAAGTATGTCTGAGCTCAGCCCCTCCTTTGGCCAGGCTTGCTGTGGCTGCTGTGGGGGATTCGGGTGTGGTTCCCAGTCCAATGGAGCTATATTCCAGGGGATTATGTAATATAATGGAGTTATATTCCAGGGGATTTTTTATGGCTGTTTCTGTTGAGTCATACAGGTCACCAGGGAAGTGGGGGAAAGTGGCAGTCACAGGCCTTCCCCTGCTCCCATGCAGCATGCAGCCCTAAAGGCCGGTCTCACTCTCACCATGCTCCCACAGCAGCATGTACTCTCTTTCCAGGCAGTTGGTGACCGGGGCTGAGAACTTGCCCCAGACCACAAGCCTCCCCATTGAGAAAGCAAGCAGACTCACAGTTTCTTTGTGTCTCAGGGAGCCTGCAGGGCTAATCCAGTTCCTTCAAAGGCTCTATGGATTATCTCAACTTTCCTTGTATGTTCCTGCAGTAGTTCTTGGAGCAAAAGTTCACGATGTGAGTCTTCTCATTCTGCTCTGTCCATCTGAGTGGGAGCGGCAAGCTAGTCCTGCCTCCTGTCCACCACCTTAATCTAATCTCAGCATTTATTTTCATATTTGCTCTGTCACTAATTATATTCATATTTTGGTTTTTTTTTAGGGAATCAGCTTCAGTTTTATCACAAATCTCTGTTTATTCCATTTCATTGTCTTTGTCTTTTTCTTCATTTTTTTCCCTTGTTTTTTTCTATTTGTTTATTCTGTTGCTTATTGCCTACCTTTTGAGTTGAACCTTAGGTCATTTGTTTTCCATAGTTTTGTTTTCTAATATGTCTACACACACACACACACACACACACCACACTTACCCATAGGCACATACACATATCTTCAAATCTCTAAATTTTTCTCCAAATATTGCTTTAAGTTTTTCACAGAAATTTTAATACATGATGGTCTCACAGTCATTTGGCCCTGTGTTTCTTATAATTTACATTACAAATGCCTTTTTAACCCAAGAGTAATTTAGTAGTCTTTTCTTTTTTTTTTAGTTTGCAAACGTATGGGACTATTTTAGCTATCTTTTTGTTATCAATTTCTAACCTTGACATTTAAATGACACCTTTGCTGGATGTAAAATTCTATGTCCAAAATTATTTTCTTTTAACACTTTGAAAATAATATCTTGCTGCCTTGTCTCATGGAGTTCTTACAGGGTCTACTGTCAAAGTGATTCTTATTTCTTGGTAGATGATATGCAAATACTTTCCAAAATTTCTCTAGTTTTTTTTTAATGTTCAATGAGCTGCTTTATTCTGAAGTCTTGCATCTTTTCTTTCATTATGAGGAATTCTGTATTATTTTGTCTTCCAATATTTTCAATTTTCATTTTACTTTTATCTCTTCTTCTTGAACTACTTTTAGCAGGGTGCAATACTTGTATTCATACCTTTTCCATCTCTTACATCTTCCTATGCCCATTAGAGGAGATATTTGCTCCAATTTTCCAGCCCACTGATTTGTTTGTAATCTGTGCATGCAGTTGAACCTTGAACAATGAATGGGTTGACCCCTTGTACGTTGTCAAAAATACACATTTAACTTTTGACTCCCCCAAAACTTAGAACTAATAGTCTACAGCTGACTGGAAGCCTTATTAGTAATACAAACAGTTGATTCACATATATTTTGTATGTTGTATGTATTATATGCTATATTCTTACAATAAAGTAAGCTATAGAAAAAAAATGTTACTAAGAAATCATAAGGTTGGCCAGGCACAGTGGCTCACACCTGTAATCTCAGCACTTTGGGAGGCCAAGGTGAGTGGATTACCTGACGTCAGGAGTTCGAGACTGGCCTGGCCAACATAGTGAAACCCCCTCTCTACTAAAACTACAAAAATTAGCCACGCCAAATGGCAAGCACCTGTAATTCCAACTACTCGGGAGGCTGAGGCAGGAGAATCGCTTGAACCTGGGAGGCAGAGGTTGCAGTGAGTCAAGATCGTGCCACTGCACTATAGCCTGGGTTACAGAGCAAGACTCGTTATAAAAAAAAAAAAAAAAAAACAATTAAGAGCTATCAACTCTATATTTGGTATTTATTAAGTGGAAGTGAATTATTATAAATGTCTTCATCCTCATTGTCTTCACATTGATTAGGCTAAGAAAGAGAAGGAAATGAAAGCGTTGGTCTTGCTGTCTCAGGAATGGCAGAGATAGAAGAGGTGGAGGAGAGGCAGGCATGCTCAGTGTAGCTTGCATTGAAGAAAATCCATGTGTAACAGACCCTTGCAGCTCAAACCTGTGTTGTTTAAGGCTCAGTTGTAGTCTGCTCTGCAACCCGTATATTAGGCTCTATTTTAACAATTACACTTTCATACCCAATATCTTCCACTGATTTTTTTCTTAAATCATTTTTCTGTTTCTAACATCTTCTCCTACATATCTGAGAATACTACTTAGATTTCTTGTTTTTCAGAACTGTAAATTCTTCTTGTAAAGGCACTTCAGTTTGTTGTATTTTGTGTCTGTGGGCCTGGAGGAGGCGTAAATACAAACTGCGGTTTGTTCCCATTTTCATGAGTTTAGGAGCAAGGGTTGGAGGCCCATCTCAGGACAGAAAGCCTTGGCCTTGAAATCCAAGCTTTAGCTTTTCCATTTCACCCCATCGCAGGTAATGATTTGCTCTACAGGAAACCTGTGGTTTCGTCTGCTCCAGCCACCATTCTTTTCCAAGAGATGATATTATCAGCTGCAGATGTCTGACCCAGGATGCAGGAGCAGGTTAGAAAATACTGAGGCATTGACCAGCTTGTTTCCAGACATTATATCTGTGCCTAGCACAGCTGATTCTGATGCTGGAAAGACATCACCCAGCCCCACTGCATGGCATTGTGGACACTGCCGCTATCCTGCCTGTCCTTTATAACATGTTAAGAACAGAACAATGTGAAGGAGACTAATGCACCTCTAGACTGTCTTCCCCAAGCTGAGCCCATTTATGGCACCTCACCCTGGTCCTCTCTTTTCACAGGATGCTGTTTTTCTTTCTTGCTGGGACACAACCACTAGTTTATGTGTCTCCCAGAGGTTAAGAGAGATGTTGCATCAGCTTCCCTCCTGCTTCTGTGGCATCTCTTCAATTGGGTTACAAGGTTGGAGGGCATGACTCATATCAGATCCCAAACTTGTTCATGACTAGAAGCTTCCCCAATTCTATAAAACATATAATTACATTTTTGAAACATAAAAATGATTGCCAATTGCTAAGCAGAATAAAATATTGAGTTTTTCTCAGCTCCAGATGCTTTAAGGGAGTATTATTAAAACCAGCCTGGTCTCAGAAAAGATGCTTAAAAATTAATCTCACATGCTTAGAAAAATCTGTGGTGCACTGTTTTGACTGTTCTGACCAAAGTATTTCCAGTAAATTATACAACAACACTGCCACACACGTGGGATACCTGTATATAAGAATAGAGATATTTTATTTCAGGGTCAGAGAGGACAGTTGATTTTCTGAAGCACCAGATGCCTGGACAAAATCCCCCATCAGGGGAAATTAAAAGGAATAGTCTAGTTCTCTACAATCAAAGAATGAGGCAATTAGAACCAAGGTATCGTATTGGGATAATAGGCAGGTCAGGAACCAGCAATGGAACTCAGCAGTCAGGAAGGAAGAAAAGAAGAAAGGAAAGGAGGAGGGAAGAAAAGAAAAAAGAGGAAAGTAGGAGAAAAGAAGAAGCCTGTCAGAGGATACATTTCTTTTTTTTTTTAGTATGCATGAGCATTTTATTAATAAAAACTAACAGTGCCAAGTTAAACAAGTCAAACAATTAAAGTCTCTTTATATTCCATAAAATATTACAGAAAAGTTTATTTGTGTTTCAAAAAAAGACTATCGTTTTAAAGCAGGCAGCTAATAGCAACTGTGCAGTTAATGGATTTCGTGAATAAATTTTAGAAGAGACTACTGCCTGTCCTTAAAGTCCTTTTTCTTTTATAAAAAAAAAAAGAACTATTAAAAATGATTGACAAATTTTGAGTTAAAAATTGTTAAAACATCCTCTATATTTAATTTCAATTTTATAATAGATTACAGGCAGATGTTTATGAAATAAATACAACAAGGAGACATTTCTAATAGCATAAAATGCAATAAACTTTAGCTAAGCATCAAATTAGACTATTGGCCTTGTCCCTGGACAAGTAGTATCATTTCTATTTCTGAATTTGATAGTAATGAAAAGGATAGCCAGTGGTGATTGAGCACTTACAGGGTACCAAATACTGTGTTGAGGATATTACCAACATCATACTGTTTAGTCCTCATGAAATGTATGAGGTGAGAATTCTTTTGTACTCTTATTTTGTAGATGAAGAAACTGAGTTAGTAACATTTTGTGACTTTCCCAAGGTCCTAGACCAGGAAGAGTAGGCAAAATTTAAACCTAGAAAGTTTGACTCTAAGATTAATTACATTGTCTTGTAATGAAAGGTTTCTGGAGATCCTGTGAAGAGTTCAGAAGTGGTTAAAATAACAGCTTTATGTGAGAAGAAGAAGACAAATGCAGAAATTCTGAAGGAGCTGTATTCATTTTTATTTTTTAACAGTATTATAAGGCATTTTAATCATGGTCCGTATCCTAGACACCCTCTTCATCAAAGAAAAGAGGATCCTTTGGAGCTACTGCCACTGAAGACTTTTCAACTGGAAAGGATTTGAATAAAAAGTTGAAACATTTAAGTTAAATAAAGGAATAATACAAAAACTAAGGAAATTTATTGGAATGTCTTATCAATAAATGTTAGTCTCTTTTTTTCCTTTAAAATGAAATAGATAAGATTCCCCCAAGGATAATTTAATTGTGGATCTGCCTAGAAGAGGAGAGATGATTTGGTGGGAAGCTATATGGGTGAGGAGACTGGTGGGAGGGTCACAGGATGAAGGGCTTTCACTGGAGGGCAGGGGCTTGCTCCAACTCACAAACATGCAAATGTGACCTTGTTTGGAAAAAAGCCTCTTCGAAGATGTAATTAAGTTAAGGATCTTAAGGTGAGATCATCTGGATTATCTGGTTCCTTAAACCCAATGGCAAATGTCTTTATAAACGACAGAAGAGGAAAAGACACAGACACAGAGAAGGCCATGTGAAGGTGGAGAGAGAGGCTGGATTTATGCAGCTACCAGCCACAGAGCAGCAGCAGCCACTAGAAGCCGAAAAGGGTTCCATTAGGGCCTTATTGAGGAGCATTTCCTTGCTGATGCCTTGGTTTCAGATTTCTGGCTTCTGGAACTGTGAGAAAATGCATTGCTTTGGTTTCAAGCCACAAAGTTTGTGATAATTTCTTATGACAGCCCTAGAAATCTAATACAGGTAAAGATCCAGATGGTATTTCCAAGACCGTCGGTATCTCAAGAATTATTTAGAATTTCTAAAGAATTATCTCAGTGCCTAACAAATAATAAGCACTCAGTAACTAATAATGAATGTTATTAGCGTGTCACAGGCACTTGGATTTCATTCAATAATTCAGCCCTGTCCTTCTCATTAGAATTGTTAATGATTATGTCAATGTTTCATTTTATAAAGATTCCCACAGTTCCCTGTGACATGCAGAAATTGGACATGCAAAATAAAATGAAGAGTACATAACCAACAATGCTTGCAAAAAAGCAGCCCTGTGCCATGAGACTCCTCCCAGAGAGCAGGCCTTGGCGTTTTATTAACACTGACAAATTCAACGTTTTAATTTTGACCTCAGACAAAGCCATTAAAGCATACTTTTGAAATTTAAGAATGACAAAGCTTAATAAAAAACTAATATGTTGAAGGATCACCATTACGTCATAGACCGAATTCCAAATTATGAAATGTAGCTAATAACATTCATGATTAGTTACTGGTGCTTATTATTTGTTAGGCACTGAGATAATTCTTTAGAAATCATTAAACCATTTCATTCTCAAAACTACAACCTGAAAGCAATCGACATTAGTCAGTGGGGAATTGTGGCCACTAAATAACTTAATGCTGAAATCCATTTGTTTTTTTTGAGTCAGAATCTGGCTCTGTTGTCCCTGCAGTGGCACAATGTCAGTCTCAGCCCCCTGCAGCATCTGCCTGGGGGAGTCAAGTGATTCTTGTGCCTCAGCCTCCTGAGTAACTGAGATTACAGCATGAACCACCACGGCTGACTAATTTTTGTATTTTTCATAGAGACAGGATTTCACCATGTTGACCCGGCTGGTCTCAAGCTCCTGGCCTCAAGTGACAAGCCCGCTTCAGCCTCCCAAAGTGCTCAGATTACAGGTGTGAACCGCCCCCCTCCCCCCGGGCATAGTTTAATGTTAGAATCTCAGTTGAGAATCAATACCTAAAATTAGGTAGATAAGAGACTCGTGTTACTTTGCACAAAACAGATCTCATCACATCTGGAGAACTGTGCTGATTGCACTTGCCAGCCTTTGAGGATCATACTGGGTGGATTTCAAAGGAAAATGAACACATCTGGAAGCTAGATCATCATAGGCTTCGTTTATTATATTGTTATGTTAAAACAAAAAAAAAGACTAGATTTATTTCTGTACATCCAAAGGATAGAACTAGGAAGAGGGTAAAAGTTACAGAGGAAAAAATGGCTGCCCTTCATAGGGACTTTTTTTCAATAATTAGCACAGTCTAGCCACAAAACGATCTACCTCTGCAATGAGAGATCTCTCTGTGCTTCCAGTGCCCCACAGCAGCAGCAGTCAAATGTTATAGGAAAGTTGCAGTAAATATTTATTTGATGGAATGATGTTGAGCTGAATAATGTCCCCAATTCCCTTTGGTTTATAGACCCTGTTTCTGTGAATTTCTGGCATTAGTGGCAAGTAGGGAAAGGTGACAATGATATAAAGAGGCCAGAGATGTAAGGAAATTCAAATGAGCAAACTACATTTTACAATTTCACAAGGTCCCTTAATAATCCATCAGCAAGTCAGATGAATTCGCAAGATAATTTTCACAGCTATCCAGTTGAACCTGTAGACACAGTCTTAGCAAGGCACAACCTGAGCCCTGACTAGAACCAGTTAAGACTAGGCTGTGGGCACCGCCGTATACTAGTTTTGTGATTGTGGGAAAGTTACTTATCTTCCGTATCTTATTTCAGTCTTCTTATCTGTGAGATGAGAATGCTAACAGTACCTTCTACAGTTTCTTGTTATAAAGATTAATGAGTTACTCAGGTAAAGTTTTTAAAACTGTTCTTTGTAACCATAATAAATATTGTCACCCAAATACACATTGAATAAGAGCACAAACAGGTAGCTAGCTATTTGGGTGACAGACTATTACATTCTAGGGATTGTTCTACATGACATGAAAAGCACACTTTTTACTCAGAAGAACACGTCATGCTCTAGTGCATGGGCGTGAAGTTTCAGGCACGTATTGAAACTAGGAAAGAAGAAAAATGGCAGAGATGAATGTTTACTTTTCTCTTGGATTTGAATGCAAGTAGTAAGCCTGCTAGAGATTCCTTAATACACCAAAATAAAGGTAAACATTGATGTGATACTGTGTCTATGAAGTGAAAAGATAATTTATGAAGTACGAAGAATAATTTGCAGTCCAAAATGCAGACCTAGATTTCTGCTCTGTTATTTACCTTTGGCGATGAGCAGGTCACAGAGCCTGTTAAAGCTCAGTTGTCTGTTGTATAATATAGGAATAAAAATATCTGGCCTGCCCATTTCACAGGGATGTGAAATTCAAATGAGAGTACAGATGGAAAGCTCTTTGAAATTGTAAGGCCCAACACCAGAATGTGTTGTTCTGATGTGTTGTGCTAAGTTCGTCAAATAAAACAAATGATCTGAGTCTCTTCATGAGAACACATGCAAATGTTGTTACCTTAAGTCATGTGAACAGAGGAAAAGTCTTTGTGGATTCAGGCAGCTGCAGGTATTTTAACCAGGCAATATCCCTCCACCCAGGGTAACTTTGGTCAATTGAGCATTTCCAGATACAGCAGAAGTGTTTGGAGCAGGAGACAGAGTGAAAGAGAGAGAGAGAAAGAGAGAGAGAAGACATTGTTTCTCCCCCCTTATACTTCCTAGCTCCAAACCTGAGTCAGAAATGAAGTGTGTGTGTGTGTGTGTGTGTGTGTGTGTGCACATACAGTGTGTGTGGTATGTGTTGAAGGGTAGGAAGAGGATGGAGGAGAGAGAAGTTTCTAAGTTTGATACAGCACAATATGACTGAAAATGTTCATGCCTAAAAATGGGACTGTTCTTTAATATGTGAAAGGGAAGAAAGTCCTAGGAAATCCCTTTCTAATATTTTCTAGGGGCTACAGCACAGACAATCCTCCCTACTGAATGTGAAAGGCAACAGGAGGGAACAAAAACATTTTGTCCCTTGTGTTCTCAAATGCAAAGTTTATCATTTGGTTGCTGTTTTAGCTAGTTATAAATTCTCAGTTCAAACTTTTCCCTCAGAATTTTGAAGGTATTTCTCCAAAACCTTCAGTCACTCTGAGTTGTTGATAAGAATTTGAAAGCCATTGAGATTATTGCCTCTTTTTTTTTTTCCTCTTGAGCATCTTCTAGGGTCTTTGCTTTATTCTGAATGTGCTAAAATTTTACAGGGAGGTGCCAGGCTTTTCTTACTCACTGGGATAGAAACTGTAGAATCAAGGACTTTGTTTTTTTTACTTCTGATTTCAGGCATCTTGTGGCAACATATCTGGCCCACAACAGGAACTCCATAAATATTTAGTGAATATAGTTTTGTGATGAATTTGTCCTATGGGACACTTGAAGAAGACATTTAATCTGAAGAATCCATCTTTATTTTCATAAGCTCTCCTACCCTTCATTTACCCTTCTACAATGACAACAATGAGGTAAAGTCTCCCACTTTCTGTAGATCCTTGGTAATCTTCACAATCCAAATGGTTGAAACAGTATCTCTCTGCCTCATTGTTTTTACTTTTTTCTACTCAGGGTCATCCAGTGGCTTCATAAGCATCCTATAAAGTAATTGTTCATTCTGAGTAACTGCTTGGGGCTCACTGTAGCAAAGCAGTCAATAATCTGCTTCTTGATTAGCTATAAAATTTCTTGCCCAAAATAAAATCTATTTTTTTTTGCATGAAAGTGGCTATGTCAAAAAAGATCCAGAGCAGTGAAGTCACTCAGGAGAGTCATGCAACCTTCCGAATTTCACAAATAAGTGGTTAGTTAAAAAAAAAAAATCTATGGGGATCTTACGATTTCTAAGCTTTCATTCTTCTAGGAAATATTTAGAATGCTACTACCATCTAATATTCCCATTATTTCACTAAAAATATTAAATTTCAATCCCTAAAATGTAGAATGTAATCTACAATGGGAAAAATTACAGCGTTAAATCCTTTTTTATTTTTTATATAATCTTCTTTATACATTTATTCATTCGTTGAGTAATTGGCTGATTCATTATTTCATTTCATTTCATAAAATCTTTCTTGTGTATGAATAAGAATTGCTCTGTGGTAACCCTGACATTAAAATAAACACACACACACACACACACACACACACACACATACACACACACACACAATTGTTCTAAGGATCTGACTTTTATCGAGATTCGGTTCAGAATTTTGCATCTTTGTTTGTTCTCAGTTTATTCTTTTCCTATCATTTGACACAAAGAAAAATAAAATATTGCACCTCTTCCAAAAATTATTTCCATGATGACTGAATTAAGTATCACCAATAATACAAGACATGGAATTAGAGTTAAAGATGACAGTTTTTTCCTACCTTAATTTTGAAAGACTTTCTATTATTTGGCTGAAGAAGAGAAATAGGCAAAGAAATATGGATAGTGATCAAAGTAGTGAGGCCACATCTGATTTATTTGAGATATTTTTCAAAGTACGTTTAATCCTTTTAAATAATGCTACTCTTGTCTTATTGGCAATGTCAGTGATAGCTTGGTTAATCCTCTATGTATGAGCTAACTGTTTAAATGTGACCTGGCAAGTAACATACTCGTTCTGTACTCTTTAACCTAAACATATTTGCTGCATTTCTCATTCATAATAAGTTAAAATATATTTTTACCACACTTGCTCCTTTTTTTCCAGTTATTCTTTTTTGTTGTTGTCGTTCTAGCAAAGACATAGATGCATTTCCTCTTCAGAGCTTGAATAGTACAAACACAGTTTGTACATGCTTCTGAGAAGGAAGTTTCCATGTAACTCATCCAAAACTTAAGTGGAGGAGTGGTGGATTTGAAATGACTCTCCAGCAAAGACAAAGCAATAGCATTTTCAATAAAGATATGCAAGTGAAGTTAAGAATAATAACAGAGGAAAGTAAAAACAATACAGCAATCTTCCTTTGGGGTAAAAAAAGCAATGAAAGGGTGTAAATCATTGGTATGACACTAAAAGCAAGCCATTGCACATCTTATATAGTGACTGGCCCTAGTAGCAAAAAGTCAGATTTGGGAAGTCTATGAAACCACAGTTTCTCCTATGTTCTCTTTAACTGAGTAGGTTTACTGCATGAATTGTCCCTTCAATCCCACTCATCCTCCACCAAACTTCAGTAGAGACATGAATGGCCGTAAATTTTCCCTTTTCGTTTGTTTGTTTTCTTTTTTGAGATAGAGTCTTGCTCTGTCGCCCAGGCTGGAGTGCAATGGCGCCATCTTGGCTCACTGTAACATCCACCCCCTGGGTTCAAGTGATTCTCCTGCCTCAACCTCTTGAGTAGCTGGGACCACAGGCGCCCACCACCACTCCCAGCTAATTTTTGTATTTGTAATAGAAACTGGGATTCACCATATTGGCCAGGATGGTCTTGATCTCTTCACCTCATGATCTGCCTGCCTCAGTCTCTCAAAGTGCTGGGATTAGAGGCATGAGCCACTTCGTTTGGCCATTAATTACTCTTAGATACTGACTGCAATATGTGCAAGGGCCATTTCACTATGCAAATTGTATAATCCTAAAGCAAACTCCTTTATTGTAAAAATTAAATAATATTACCTATGAAATTATACCTTAATGAGTGGCATTTTCCTTTTAACCTCTATGCCATTTGCTTGACTATTTTTATGGGAGAAGATTATGCCCCACCAACCTCTGTCTCCCTCTTATCTCCCTCTTCTGCTATTATACTTAGGTAATCCTATTACTGCAGAGCCTCTGAGGAGCTTCTAGGCATGAAAACCCAGAAGGATCGCTGGATGGTGTAGACTGGATGACGGAGGCCAGTGAAAGCGTGCATACCTGTGAGTTTGCGCACGAGGGGAATGGCCTGACCAGGATAAGGACTGTTTTGGCTTGCCGTTAGAGCTCAGCTTGGAAGGGTTGGGGCAGCTGGCTCTGTTCTCCTAAGATTAGAGCCACCTTCACATCAGGGACTTTCCTCCTGTGTTTGTTTAGGGTAATTGCTGTCTGAGGAAAGCTTTTTTCTACACAAGTTGAAAGTGGACAGAGCTGTTCTCCTGTTGGCCTCAGTGTCCTACTGAACTGTGGCTCCCTCTCTGGTTCTCTCTGGTTGTAGCCAGGCATGAGTCACTTCTATGAGGAAATTGAAGAGGGACTCCTTGAGGTTCAGAAAATACAAAGAACAAAGACAGTTCAGCCTGAGTCTGCTTTGCTATTAATTGGGAGCTGTTATTGTATTGAAGCTGAATTGTGTCTCTCCAAAAGATGGGCAGAAATCTTAACCTCAGAATGTGATCTTATTTGGGATTGGGGTCTCTTCAGCTGTAATTGCATGAGATCATGCTGGAGTAGGACAGGCCCTTAATTCAATATGACTTGTGTCCTTGTATGAATTGGGGAATTTGGAACAGACACAGAGAGAACTCCATGTGAAGATATAAAGACAGAGACATAGATGGAACTGATGCTGCCACAAATCATGGAACACCTGGGGTTACCAGAAGCTGGAGGAGGTAAGGAAGTTTCCTCTCCTAGAGACTCTGAAGAGAGCATGGCCTTGCCACCACCTTAATTTCACACATCCAGCTTCCAGACTGTGGAACAATACATTTCTGGTTTTAAGCCACCCGGTTTTTAGTCTTCTGTTACAACAGCCTTTAAAAAACAGGAGCCGGGTGCGGTGGCTGAACCCTGTAATCCCAGCACTTTGGGAGGCCGAGGTGGGCCGACCACGAGGTCAGGAGATGGAGAACATCCTGGCCAACATGGTGAAATCCCGTCTCTACTAAAAATACAATAATTAGCTGGGCATGGTGGTGAGTGTCTGTAGTCCCCGACACTCGGGAGGCTGAGGCAGGAGAATCACTTGAACCCGGGAGGCGGAGATTACAGTGAGCTGAGATCGCGCCACTCCACTCCAGCCTGGCGACAAAGCAAGACTTGATCTCAAAATAACTAAAACAGGAGTGCCTTAGATGAATTTAAGTTAAAGGGAGAAATCAACGACCTTCCCCAAACTACCATTTTGTGTCCACCATTGGACAACGAACAAACCACCATTGTGTTGTCCACATATTGCTATGGCATTTTGCATTGTTCCAGATATTCCTCCTGGAAAGAAGGCACAAGGGAGAAGGTAAAATGACTACCTCTGGGCACGGCTGCTGCCCTTCCGCAAGCTCTGATGCAGGAAGTCTCTTAGGCTGCTCTCAGCAAGGGGCAGTTTTTCCCTGGAGCTAGATGTGTATCATTCCTGATTCCAGCACATACCCTGAAGGAAGGATCTCATTTTTACAAATGGTAAGGCCTTTCAGGCTGAGAACACTAAAAGTGAGTCCACAATTTCATATATTTAGCAGTATCTATATTTCTAGGCATTCACTACTTACAACATAATTCCCTAATATTTGTAGTGAGGCATTAATTATTCAAACATAGTGATCCTCTGTGATTCAAGATGAATTAAACCTCATATAATTAATACATTCAGCACATTAAACTGCAAAATAGCTCACCTTTAAAGGAGAGAAAGTTCACATGAAAGACAGCACATAAACAAGATTCTTAATAAATATATTTCAAAAGAAAAGATTCATCAGTAACTGAACATTTCTCAAGTGGACATTCACAATTACAACATTTCAAGAGACAACATTTATTTTTTTCCCCTAAATGGTTCCATATTATTTTCACATTACACAGTGTATGGCCCTGAACAAATCTGGTCATACAAAACAGAAACCATTTTCAGCTCTGTTTATACAATACTCTTTTCTATGGAGATCTAAGCCAGGCCTGGGTTAAGGATATTTTTAAGAGCATGTTATCATTTTAATAATGTTCTTAGTGGCAAAGACTTTCTACTAAATAGCAAAGGCCCAAAATAGGGCTTATATATAAGAGGCTCACTTTCCTTCAACTCTACAGAGGTAAATATTTGAGGTTCTAAAACTGTAGTGTTGGTTTTGATCATAAAGTGTCATCTTACAAATATTTATCTCAATGTCTGGATTATTACTATTGGGAACATTATGTGATAAGTTCTTTGAGGATTTGTTTACTCATCCACAGTCTCACTTCCAATGTATATAGTCTAGGAGAGGCTGGGCACCGTGCCAAGAATTATAGAATAAATAGCCTGAGCCACGAGTAGTTTCTGCCATCAAGGACTTATAATTTGAGGATATAAGAAACATAAATATCAAAATAGAACATTATATTGGTGCCTGAACTGTATAGTCACGTTATTCAGCCACATGCAGGGTTGTTTGTAGAGCCTGTGAGGCAGATGAGGTAAGTGCCTGATGACAGACAGGTCTGAGGTTAGGAGTAAACTCCCACTGTTTCCAGGATTAAACACTTTGGAAATCTGAGAACTAAAGTACCTCCTATCCATAAAGTCATTTTCTTTATGACCTGATTAACAGTGTATTGCATCTTAATGCAAAGGTGGAATTATTTCAGATTACCACAGTGATTTTTAGAATGAAGTGGAAGTGGACCTGTAACAACATTTCTGGATGCAAAGACAGCTAAAACTGCTCTATAAAGAGCCATGACAAAAAGAAAGTACTGAATCCAAAGATGAAGAAGAGCAATCCCCTCCCATGCTGGAAGCAGGACATCCATCACAGATACTGGTGAATTGTAGGATGCTCGCCACCCACGATGAGCACAGGTGTGTTATAGTTTGTATCTAGTTATACTAACATGTTGAGTTCTTGCAGATGTTTCTGTTGGCTGTAATTTCTAGAGCATTTTATCATGGGGATTTATTTATTTACGTGTCAGGGTATTCTTTATGGTGTGATGGTCATTGTGGTTACAAAATTATTTCTAAGAAACTTTGAGACCTAATATAACTGTATTGTTTTGGAGAGAAATTTTTCATTAGCTTCTGCCAAGTACCTTGGGCCACTACCAGTCTGGGATCATCTTAATAAAAAGTAAACCTTCAGGCTCCCTGGACTATCCAGAGGACACACACTTGGGCTACAAGTCTGCACAAGGGCTAATTAGTTTCTAGTTCAGAGCAGCCCTGGGTGTATAGTCATTGGCTCCCAGCTTAAACTGGAGGAGGATGTCAACTGTTTTTCCACATTAAGTGGTTCCTGGGGTTTGTTCCGTTTTTCCTGAAAGGCCATCATAGCCACCTCTTAGCTTGGTAGCTATTTCTTCTGATGAATAAAAGTCCTCAGAGCACCAAGATTTTTTTATGTATTAGGCTTGCATCTTAAGAGTATCACATGTGTTCAGATTTCGGACCCACAAGTCTTTACTGTTATTTCAGTTTTTTTTTAAATCTTGTATATTTTATTGACTTATAAAATTTGTCTTCAATGGGAAGATTAGTTCAAATTATCTTCCTTCCCCTGAGGCAAAAGCCCTTCGATCAGAATTTTTCATTCTTAGTACGATGAACATTTGAGGCTGGACAATTCTTTGCTTGAGGACACCGTCCTGTGCATTGTAGACATTTAGCAGTGTCGCTGGCTTCCACCAACTAGATGCCAGTAGCAACCTCCTCTGCCCCACAATCACGACAATAAAAAATGTCTCCAAATGTTGCCAAATAGTCCCTGGGAAGCACAGTTCTCCTTAGTTGAGAAGCATTGCCCTAGAGTATTGATATTTTAAAATAAAGATTACGAAGATACTTATAGTGTATTACGAATTAAACCTAATTATATTCTGGTTCATTTGCCTCAGATTTCACTTTGTGATACAGAGAACATGGGTCTTTAAGATCCAGTGGGAAATTACAGAAATGATGAGATGCTGTAGAGTATAAAGGACACTAACGTTAGAGCCAGACAGAATTGTATTCTAAACCTGCCTCAACTGCTTACCTTGAAAGACTACTAATTGCATGGCCTCAGGCAAGTTACTTAACCTCTTTACCCTAACTTTCTACTTCTGTAAATCAGGATTCCTCAAAGGGTTGTTTGTGAGTAATTTATTTCTCATTTGGTTCAATTATTCACTCAGAACATGTAGAGTATGTAATGCCAACTTCTTTTTTTTTCTGTTTCAGATATTTTCTCAAGTATAGACTCTTTCACTGAAGGCTTTAAAAGTGAAGAAAATTTACTGAACCAAATGTATTAATCCACGAAACATTTTCTTTAACTTGGATTCTTAAAGACTCAGTTTCAATTTACTTTAAAAATATTTTACAGGTTAAAAAAAGGCAAAAAAAATTTTTTCACAAAACTAAAACAGTGCTTTTTTTGTATGTTTTTTCACATTATTATACAAAAATTGAAGAGGCAGAAAATAAGAGCCTATTGCTGTAAGACAAATGACAAGCATTTTTTTATCTTGTAATTTTAATTTTCTGCTTCAACTTGAAGCAGAAAAGTCAATATACTCTTTATAGAAATAAAAGAGCATTCAATGAGCAACAGCTTCCAGAAAACCTAGCAAGTGGATTTTAAAAAAAATTTTTAATGTGTTATCTCATTTGATTTTCACAAGAAATATCTGAGGTAAGTGCTACTCCCATTTTGCAGATTCAGGCATCTCACATATATGGAAGGTGTATATCCACATTCACCCAGCTAAAAATAAATAGTCCTAGATTTGTTTGCCTCAGACCCAGGGTCCTTAAACACTACATCATGCTACCTCTGATAATCAAATACAAGAAAAGGAACAAAGATTTCAGAGATATCAAGAAATCATGTCCTATTGGAGAAACATGAACTTCACAAAATAAAATGGGAAGGAATCTTGAGGAAAGGCAGAGGTTAATTAATGGCTGGGTATGGTGGCTCACAACTGTAATCCCAGCAGTTTGGGAAGCCATAGCATAAGGATCACTTGAGCCTAGGAGTTCAAGACCAGTCTGTGCAGCAAAGTGAGATCTCATCTCTACAAACATAGAAATAATACCTTTTTATTTTTTATAAAAAAAATTTTTAAAAATTGTGTACACCTATAGTCCCAGCTAAATGGGAAGCCAAGCACAATGATGGCTTAAGCCCAGGAAGTTGAGGCTGCAATAAGCTCTGCCCACACCACTGCACTCCAGCCGGAATGACAGAGTGAAACTCTGTCCAAAAGAAAAAAAAAGGAAGTTCAGGATATGAAAAATAGAAGACAGAAATAACAGAAAAAGATGTAGGGTGGAGTCAGAACATGGGTTCATAGATAATTCATAACGCTTATCAGACAGACAAAAGGAAATATCTTTATTTTTAATTCAATAGACACTCCTACATTTATTCAGTTTTGTGTGCTTAAATGCAGGATTATAAATGATACCTTCCTGCCTACAAAGTTTGCTTATAGAAAATGAACGTTCTTTTGACACAGAGACAAGCTTCTTAATCATCAGATAAGTTCTAGCATTTGGACATTTATGGCATCAGAGAATTATATTTTAAAGCTTCTGCCAAGTGTAGAAGTGCTCAATGGGTATTTTGTCTCAGTAAGAAGCGTAGATTTTAGCCCATACATCTTAGATAGAAAAGACCTTTGAGACTCTCAGGTGGATTTTCCTTCCAGGGCAGAAGAAGTAATAAATGTTATTACACAGAGACTCTAAAAACCATACCTCAGCCATGACTGCTTAGTAATACCTGACACTTCAGATTGTATTTGTCAAGTGAAGATTAAGTAGCTCCTAAGCCATTTCAGAGCTTGGCTCCTGTTTCACCATCAGATCTGCTCTCCCTCTCAGTTTATAGAAGATACTAGTTTAGTTTAGTATAATTTTTCCTTCCAGGTAACTACATTTTTCTGAATATTTGGCTTTGCATAGTCAGGTACTATTCATAAGTTGCTATTAGATAGGGTTTAACCTTGATTCTATGGACTTCCAATAGGGGCTTACTTTATAGTCTATGAATGGATATGGGAGTTTTTCAAGAGAAGCCAGAAGTTTATATTTTGATATTATCTCTCTAGTTTTAAATATTTGCAACTAATCCCAAATTTGCAAGTGCTACGTGCTTCACACAGTCATTCTGTGGTCTGAATATTAATAGATCTGGGGGCTGCCAGTTTGCCACTTCTGAAGGCCAACAGAAATTCAGGTGAGACAGATTACCTGGGCATTCTGTCTGAATATTCCACAATTGAAAAGAGAAAAGAAAGAATGGAGTTTGGGTTCAAGCTGTCTTGGGAATTAATAGCTGTGTCTGGACTAGTTACTTAATCTTTCTTATTCTCTATTTTATTATTGGACAAAGAAGATAATGGGACCTGTCTCATTGGGTCGCTTTGAGGAACAAATAAAACAGCCCACGTCGCCACGAAATGGTAAATGAGAATCAGCTCAATACCTGTTTCCATTGTCCTGATGGATTCCAGTGATGACTGGTTTATCCAGAGAGTTATCAAGTGTTGTGTTGGAAACTCAAATAATTTGATGCCTGTAGAAGCTTTATATTAAGAAGAAGAAAAGAGTAGAAAAATGGTATGAGAATACAGAGTTGGGGATAGTGTAGCACTGGTTTCTTAATTAGCTGCTTGAATTCAGTGATGTATTTATTTTCCCATTCCCAGTTGGCCTCACTGATCCCAATTTATTGTCCACTGAAGAATGATGAAATTCATAAATTTGGAAAACAGGCTTCATTTCTCATAAGGTTTGCAGCCTACAGGGTGGCCATTCTTACAGGCTGGGAAGCACAGCCTCTGGTCAGAAGCCAAAAACAGACACCCGGAGGAAGGGGCAAAGAGAATAGGAATTTATGTATGTGTGGGGTGACTATACATATTCAGTGAACTAGGGAATCCATGAATATTTATAAAGGGATAACACACACAGGCACAGCTGAGTTTTATGCCTCTTCGTGAGACCCATGTCCAAAAAATGGTGGCATTAGCATGATCTTAGGGTGGAGTTTTCATTCTCTGATGTCAAAAAGTGAAGCAGAGGACATGAAAGGCCTGTCTTTGCATCCTCCCTAGACCGGCCAGAACCACTCCGTGGTCAGCGGTCTCTTACCAGGAAGGAATGCTGCTCAGATGTTGTTGTGCAGAAACCATAAAAGGGAAGAGCAGCAGCCAAGCCTTTGGTTGAAACCAGTGGTGGAGCCAGTGTTTCCAAAGGGCTTGCTTCTCTTTAGCCTTTAGAGTAGAAAGCCTAATGGTTAGAGAGGGCCGGGGTATAGCGAGACGTGCCTATCATGTCTGGAAATTCAGTTTTCAAGGTTCTTCTGGGGTCCCCTTCATCAAGAGGGGCTTCATTCCCTATTGCCTTATTACCCTGCCTCCTTAGAAATTTGGGATTCAATACTCACTTGAGAACACCCTCTCCACCCCCGACTACCTACCAGCCTGAAGCTTGAGCTCCTCTTCCCCAGGGGGCACCCAATCTTGTGTCCTCTTCTGCAGCCTTCCTTTGCACAGGGTACTAAGAATAAGTACACATAAAAAAGCATCTTTTAGACTCTGATGCACCTGAGTGGCAACAAAGCTGGGAAACTGGCACCATCAGCAAAGGATGGCTCTCTTCTTGCTGGCCATGGCATGGCAATACATAAGGACTTGATGCCATTCTTTGTATTTAGTTTCCTATGAAATGTGAAGAAACATCATAGGAAAGCTACTTTATGAGTTTCATTTGATCCAAAAGAACTAAGGGAAGACTTTTTCCCAAACTGAGTCCCAAGCCTAGAAACAGTAACTTGGGAGTATCAGTAACTTGCAAGTGGAGAATGAAATAAAATGTGAATGTTGCTTTTTTTTTTCTTTTTTTTTTTTTGAGATGGGGTTTCACTCTTGTTACCCAGGCTGGAGTGCAATGGCACAAATTCGGCTCATTGCAACCTCCGCCTCAAGCAAATCTCCTGCCTCAGCCACCCAAGTAGGAAGGATTACAGGCGTGCCTCACCACATCCAGCTAATTTTGTATTTTTAATAGAGACAGGGTTTTACCATGTTGGTCAGGCTGATCTGGAACTCCTGACCTCAGGTGATCCCCGCCTCGGCCTCCCAAAGTGCTGGGAATATAGGTGTGAGCCACTGCACCTGGCCCGAATATTGCTTTTTAAGTGACCACGTTGACCTCATTAGACCTCAGCACTGAAATAACACAATGGCAGGAAATGATTCAAATGTATATTTTAAGAAAATATTGTGTGGGTGTACACATACACATCAATACATTTTACTGCAAAATTAGGCAATTCTGTCAGGCTACAGAATATCTGGGATGTCTATACATTACTTGGTGAAAAATTAATCCCAAATATAGGTGCTGTGTGGAATCCAAATCCATTTCAGTAAGGTGAAATAAATAGCGACTGAAAATTACTCAACTATAATTACTATCAAAGTTCAATTTGTTACAAAGAAAGTCTGTATGTCACTTGAAAAAAATAAATTTTAAAATAAATTTAAAATAAATAAAAATGAAATAAATTTGACAGTAAAATGATACAAATTTAAAATATTTTTCAAAGAGTTGCCTTGATGCACTCAGTCTGTGTACTCAATCAATGACTATTGATGTATTCTTTGATTTTAATTCATCCAGTGCTAAACTTCCTTTACAACTTCCCAAAGTAACTATTTAATGCTTCATTTACATAGTTATTTTATTCTGGGGGAGACAAGGTTCCTCTCTATCACCCAGGCTGGAGTGCAGTGATGCAATCATACCTTATTGAAACCTTAAACTCCTGGGCTCCAGCAATCTTTCCACCTCAGCTTCCTGAGTAGTCTGAGCCAGCATGCCTGGCTAATTTTTTATTATCATTTTTGTTTTTATTTTATTATACTTTGTTACTATTATTATTATTTTGAGACAGAATATTGATCTGTTGCTGTGAGTGGGGCATGGCCACAGCTCACTGCTGCTTCAACCTTCCAAGCTCAAGCAGTCCTCCCACCTCAGCCTCTTGCTTCCCAAGTAGGTGGGACTACCTACATGTGCCACTATGTCTGGCTAATTAAATTTTTTTTTTTGTAGAGTCAAAGTCTTGCTGCATTGCCAGGGCTGGTCTTGAACTCCTGAACTCTAGCAATCCTCCCACTTTTGCTCCCAAAGTCTTAGGATTATAGGTGTGAGCCACCATGCCTGGCCCCTTTTTAATTTTTTTGTACAGACGAAGTTTCCTTGTATGCAGATAGTCTATAAAGTGTTCATTGGTTCACAAAATTTCGAGTAAATCCTCTGTTAATTTTTAGTTTCCTTTAACTTAGCCCCAGAATGTTCTTAGCTGAGGTTCTGTGAGTTCCCATGTGTGAAATGGATGCAGCCAGGGACAATGTTTACTTAGAAAAAATCTCTAAGTGGCTCTCAGAGATGAAGTATCTACTGTGCTGCAGAGGGGAAAGGCAACTCCTTCAAGAATCATTTGAGATAAGTCGTTTCTCATCAATAACTCTTGCATACAGAATTAAAGTGTGGAAATATTGAAAAATGCATTTATCATGTAATAAGGGAATTTACTTTGGTTTCTATCACAAAGCTCTTTTAATGGTTTCAAAGAGGTATAGGAATGGTTTAATAATACATGTGGTTGTGGAATTTGGAAACATATTTCTAACTATGAGACCCATGAGAGAGAAAAAAAAAAGAGCAATACTTGTTTCTGTAAGTTGTTTGCATTTCTATGCATCAATAAGCCATAAATTTTAAGAAGTAAAGACTGGTGTGAACTCGAACTTTGTACTTTAAGTTAAAAATTTAGCTGGTGACACATTGCAGAAGATAAGATTCCATCCAACTCTTCCAAAACATATATATATATATACTCCTCTCCCCACTTCTTTGGCTGGTTTGTTCCATTTTATAGTAGGACTGAAATATTTCAAGTTAAGATAACAAAGTCAAATTCAAGGTCTTGTTAGCACAACTTGAGGAAATGCCAAGCATAGCAGCATGCTATTCTTGACAGGTACAACTCCATCAGTTTTTTAAAAGAGAGAAAGAATTACAGAGTGTGCTGTAGGGAATCCGAGTAAACTCCTTGGTGAGTTGCAATCACTGAATTATATTATTTGGCACCTTGTGCTTATATCTTTTATGGAGCCACTAAAAAAAGATGATAGGACTGAAAATAAAAGCAAGGCTTAGTAGAAACACTTCTATCTGGTCAGTCAGTAGTATGAGAAAAAGAGGATTTGAGGGATTTGTCCAAGATAAACACAAGAGAGTATTGTGCAATGTAAATAATACTACTTGACCTCCTCTTTTTGCAACTAACATACTGTTTTTAGGCTCTGCCAGCCATCCAGACCTGTCCCTCAAGGAAGTTTCCAATGTGCGTTTTCATTATGCTACTGTCAAACTCCGTAGCTCATCCTAGAATGTAGTCTTATTATTTCTGGATTGGTTGAATAGAGTATGCGTGTCATCAGCAGGTAGAGAATCAGAGCTTCTCCAAGGATATAACCTGAAATATTTGTCAGCCAAACCTCAACTAATCTTATGTTTTTAAGTGAAAACTCGCGTTTATAAAATCAGCATTGCTTTCTATTGTCGTTACTTCCTTAGAAACCAGAAAACTTTTGGAAAATATCAGTTTTGTCCTAGCAGACTGATTACTTATCCTTGAAGCAAGAGGAATACAATTTTTTAAAGTTATTTTTTCTTGTATGTGCTTCTAGGCATCTAGGCAGCTTCTCAGCAACTGTGCTGGGCAGATGGGAATCTAGTCTATTAAAAAAAATGTCTGTTGAGAAACACACTTCACAGCTGCCCATTCAGCTAATGTTAATTATTTGTAATATCTTTGTGAATGCATTAGATATTATATTACACAGTGTCCAAACCCAAGCCCGTCATCATAAATATATATTATTATTTGAAAGAAATACGTTTTTAAGTAAATAGTCATTCCTAAGAACTGTTTTAAAGCAACCAGATAAATGTATATCCATAAATATTTGAACGGTAGGTTGAAATATTTAGAATTATTATTAAAGCAACCTATAGAATGTGAGTTAATTCTAGGAGGAGTTATAGACAGTGGGCCAGGCACAGTGTCTCACGCCTCTAATCCCAGGACTTTGGGAGGCCGAGGATCACCTGAGGTCAGGAGTTCGAGACCGGGCTGGCCAACATGACAAAACCCCATCTCTACTAAAAATACAAAAAAAAAAAAAAAATTAGCTGAATGTGGTGGTAGCAGGGGGGGTGTCTATATCTCAGCTACACAGGAGGCTGAGGCGGGAGAATCACTTGAACATTTGAACCCCAGAGGCAGAGGTTTGTAGTGAGCTGAGATCCTGACACTACACTCCAGCCTGGGTGACAAGAATGAACTCATCTTCAAAAAAAATTATATATATATATATATATATATATAGAGAGAGAGAGAGAGAGAGAGAGAGAGTGAAAATGGTAGGAAAAATAAAAATATGAGGAGGAACAGTGTTTGTATTTGTAGATGGGGCTTGTCTGAAGCAAATATTGGCATCTGCTTTGTTTTGCTAATCAGAGGTAAACTTGCTATGGCCGGCTTAGGCCATGACCTCACATTATTTGAGGCGAGGTATACCAGAGGGCCCTTTTATTCCTGATTAAGTGGCCTTAAAGCAATGTATGGTGGGCTTGGAATTCCTGATTGTTTAATCAGGTTCACAAGATTACTCCCCCTCCATTCACAAAAGGAGAATTCCAGAAATATGGAGAACAGTGGAATGAGTTTTAGCCAATGACAAGCCTTGTTAAGCTGCCCCCGATGACTGCTTAGTCTTTACCTAGCTAATTAAAGCTTGGATTCTCAGCAATGTATAGCTAGATTCTCTTGCTTCTGTTTAGTATAGCCTAAGCCAATGGGTTAGGCATATTAATATAGGAAATAAGAAGGAATTATCTAGACAGAGAGCAAGGACATAGGAGTCCTCGGTAAGGCATTTTCTTTTTCTTTTTTCTTCTTTTTTGAGATGGAGTCTTGCTCTGTTGTCCAGGCTGGAGTACAGTGGCAGGATCTTGGCCCACTGTAACCTCCACCTCCCAGGTTCAAGTGATTCTCCTGCCTCAGGCTCCTAAGTAGCTGGGATTACAGGTGCCCACCACCAGGCTGGGCTAATTTTTGTATTTTTAGTAGAGATGGGGTTTCACCAAGATGGTGCAAATAAGATTATTTCCACCATCTTGGTGAAACCCCAGGCTGGTCTCGAACTGCTGACCTTACGATCCACATGCCTCGGCCTCCCAGTGCTGGGATTATAGGTGTAAGCCACCCCACCTAGCCAGGCTTTTGCATTTTAATGAAAAGCAGCCCCAAATCATTTTCTAATAGCAGCCTGCACGCTGGGAGTTGGCACAAGTGAATGCCCGCAGGAACTAAGGACTACACATTTTCAAAATGCAGGTTTCATCTTCCCTTCCCTGTCAGCCACATGTATTATAAGGAGCAGACAAGATCAATTGGAAAGTCCATTTGCATAAAAAGATTAGGGTGGGTCGACCAGCCTTCCCCAGCACTATGTAAACATCATACCTGATTGAACCAAACTGTGAGCCCAGCTTAAATCAGATGCTACCTGCTCAAACTGGACTATAAAACTTGGTGCATTGGATGCCAGCCACTCCTTTCCCCTGGGAGACCCCTTCTGCTACAGAGGATGCGGTTTCTCTTTCTCTTCTCTACTACCTGTTAAACCTATAGTCCTAAACGCCTCCTGTGTGTCCGTGTTCTGAATTCTTTCTTGGCTACTGGGTGACAACAAACACTGGGTTTATACCACAGATGACGTAGCTGCTTCAATATTTTGTTATATATTCATTAAGTTACCATGTAAGTGTCCTGAATTATAAATGAATGGCTTGCATAGTCAATTCAACTTATGAATTTTCATCATTGACAATAATAAAAGAAAAGGCAAACAGCAATATAAAGTTACTTGCATAAGAATCATTAATCTAGTTTTGCTGCATACATATAATTTGAATAGTAAAAATATGACCTTAGTAAAATTCCATGATCCTGATTATGTTGTAAGTATGAGATTATGTTTCATCTTTGACTGGAAACTTTGCTTTGCAGCTGGATGAACCCACTTGAATTCAGTCCACACACAGGAGGGAGGTAGTTGAGGAATATTGGAAAGAGATTTAGCTCAGGGGTCAAACATTTGACTAGGAAAATGGTTTCTTCTACTAATTGGTGTTGTAACCTTGCGTATGTCACTTTAACATTTTGCTTCAGTTTCCTCACTGTATATTTGTCTTTGTTTTCTTATTTTCTTCCTGTAATAGTTATTAAATCACAGAATTGATGTCAGGATTAAAGTTAGCATATGTAAACAAGAGGCACATGATTAATCTTCAAGAGACTACTTGAATACTTTCAATCACATGAACAAGAGGAAGAGACTTCTAGGCAGACAGCCTGCATGAAAACCCAGAATGGGGATGTTAAGTGCACTAGGTAAGAACACAGATTCTAGAGCAAACAATACCTAGATATGGATCCTAGATCTGCCTCTTATTGGCTCTGACCCTAAATAAGTTATTGAACCTCTCTGTGTCTGTTTGCCGACCTGTGAAAGAGGAATGCCAGTGGTGCCCAGGATTGTTGTGCAGATTAAATGAATGACTATATGTAAAGTACTTAGAAAGGTACCTGGCATGCAATAAGTAAATGGTGCTTATTTAATAATAATGACAAATACTTATAAATAAACATTATGAATTCTATTTCTTCTCTTCTGCCCCATGAGGACAATGATGGCAGTGCAGTTGTGGGTTCCTGCTTTGCCTCTGGTCCTATCAATTCACTCGTCTTGCAGAATCCTAACCCAGGAAGGACAAACTGATCTGGCAACAGGCAAGAGTCAGTAGGTCCTGCTGTAATCATACACAGCATGTTCTGGACCTGAACCTGAACTAGACCTTAAAGATCAACACTATACTGAGGAAACACAGTTGTGATGTCAAAGAGAGGGGAGCAAAGGTTCATTAAATATTTTCCCATTTTAATTTTTATTTAGTTTTTGCTGTTGAAATTAATGTTTCTAACAAAGGTTTTGCTTGACAAAAATGTATATTTAAAGCCATCTATTCATGTATACAGCAAAAATGGATTTGGAGTGTCTCTCTCTCTCTCTGTTTTTGTTTTTTTTTTTTTTTAGATGGAGTCTCCCTTTGTCACCTAGGCTGGACTGCAGTGGCACTATCTTGGCTCATTGCAACCTCCACCTCCCAGGTTCAAGCAATTCTCCTGCCTCAGCCTCCTAAGTAGCTACGATTACAGGTGCATGCTAATTTTATATTTTTAGTAGAGATGGGGTTTCACCATGTTGGTCAGGCAGGTCTAGAACTCCTGACCTTGTGATCCGCCCACCTTGGCCTCCCAAAATGCTAGGATTACAGGCCTGAGTCACTGTGCTTGGCTAGCCTATGGTATGTATTGAGAATTGGGAGATTATGATCTGGCAAGTGAGAGAAACAATGTAGGAGCACACAAATACAAGATGATGATACATGTTTACAAGTCCTACGAAAGACATGAAGAGGGTAGAGACTGTGAAGAGATGTCAGTGAAGTTGAGACTTGAAAGATGAGACAGTTTCAATCACACGAACAAGAGGAAGAGACTTCTAGACAGACCCAGAAACCCTGCATGAAAACCCAGAGTGGAGATGGTAACATGCTGTGGAAATTGAAAAGAGATTTGGCCAGGTCATGGTAGACTTGACGGAGAACAGTAGGCCATCGTGAAGCTGAAAGACAGGTAGTGGGGAGACCAGGCAGGGATTTATGGACCATAGAAGGAGAAGTAATCTTAATCAAGATCAATATGAAGCAAATGATTTCAAACAGTGGCTCAACATGACCCAATTCACACTTTTTAAAAAAAATTTCCAGGCTACTGAGAAAAGAATAGATTGGACTGGGCAGGCTGGCAGTGGGAAAGCCAGATAGATCTCCTATCTGGACAATGAAGTTCTCAGAGGGCAGATATTGTGTTCTGAATGAGAGTGGCAGGAGAGATGCAAAGAGGAGGTGCAACAGGAAATATATTTTCCATAGATAGCTGCTAGCCTGTATTCAGATCTCATTGTAACAGTTTCACTTCTTTATGAAGGATTTCTCTGTCATACGCTGCCCAGAATAGATCAGGGAGCTCCACCTTCTCCTTGTTGTAACCTTCATAACACTTATCACAGTGTGATTAATTATTAGGTTGGTGCAAAAGTAATTGAAGCTTTTGATTACTTTCAATGACAAAAACTGCAATTCTTTTTGCACCAACCTAATACACTCCTTTAAGGAAAGTCCATTGTCTCTTTTGCTTAGCATTATATTTCTGGTATCTAGTAGAGTAGCTGGCATCTAATTCTAACTCAATACTTATTTGTGGATTGAGAGAATAAAATGGGTGCTATATAATCTTCTAAGAAAGAGAACGAAATCCTAATTCCCAGAGATATTATAGAAAGTGAAAAGATTAGGAAAAGGCCCTTTGAATTTGTTATTCAAAGTTTGCTGAGACAGAAATTCTAGAAATAGAAGGTTGATAAAGTCAGCTGGAATCAATGGAGCTTATGCTGATCCCCACAGCATACACCCACCTACTTTCTTTCTTCCCAAAGTAGTGAATGGGCCCAAACATCAATGACTCCCATTGTGAAATCTTTTTGGATTCTGTGCCACTTGTGAAATGCTAGTCAAATCTGCAAGATTTGAAGGTGGTATCTTGTTGAAAACATGTAAGGCCTCATTTCCCTCTCTATGCAATTCCCTTGTGCAATAGCACCAGCCAGCATTGTCCAGTTCTGTCTGATACATACACAGCCAGGTGAGGAAGGCCACAGAGAGTTCTGTTGCTTAAGACTTTGGGGAGGTATGTTAGAGAAGAAATCCTCACAGCATAGCCATGACGATGCTAATGCTCATGCTTTAAAATACATGAGCAACATGCTTTCTTCCTGCAACAGGTGTGCCTGCTTGATTTAGGCTTTAGCTGACTGACTGTGGACTAGTGTCTTCTCCAAGTAAGATTAGGGAGTCTGAAGGGTTAGGAGTACATCTAGCTACGAGCTTTTTACCTACAAGTTGGAAGAAACAAGCCTACCATTGTTGAGGATTTATGGGGCTGCTGCATGTGCTGTTTGCACTCATTAGACTTCTTAATCCAAATAACTTGTAGGAGTGATTTACATTCCACTGAGTTAACCAGTAGTTTGAATTAGGCAAAATGGCTTATTGTTTTCATGTTATGTAAGCAGAGATAATCTGTAAACTTAAGGATCAACGATAAGCATGAAAAGATAGACCACTTGGATTAGAATAACTGTTTTTGCATGGAAAGAAAATGTGTAAAGAGAATTTATGTCATATTCTCCTTCTGAAGAAACAAAGAATCGCAACCTGTTAGCAGCATCTTATAGAACAACAACAAAAAAGAGAGATGTGTGCAATGTTGTACACAAAGCCCAAACCTAGAAACAGCCTGATGTTCTTCAACAGGAGAGTGGATAAATATCACATAAGAGAGTTATACAGCACGGAAAGAAAAAAAAAAGACACTGCCTGCTATTGATATTAAGATTCATCTTAAGCTGTATCTTATTAAAGTAAAAAGTTAAAAATAAGTATAATTTTTATATTTTTTTATTTCATTTTATTTTATTTTTGAGACTGAGTTTCACTCTGTTTCCTGGGCTGGAGTGCAATGGCACAATCTCGGTCCCTGCAACCTCTGCCTCCCAGGTTCAAGTGATTCTCCTGCCTCAGCCTCCCAAGTAGCTGGGATTACAGGCATGCACCGCACACTGGGCTAATTTTTTTTGTATTTAGTAGAGACAGGGTTTCACCATGTTGGTCAGGCTGGTCTTGAACTCCTGACCTCAGGTGATCCACCCACCTTGGCCTCCCAAACTACTGGGATTACAGGTGTGAGCCACTGCACTCAGGCAAAAATAAGTATAATTTTAAAATATCCACTTAGGATGCTATATGTATGTCTATGTATATCATAAAGCCACATAAAAAAGGGGGTTTCAGGATGATGATTACCTTAGGTTGGATGGGGGCAGAGTGTTAGGAAGGGACCAGAGGAACCACAAAATTAGAGGCTGATGACTGTCTCAGTGTAGGTGTTTTGATTTGTTTTGAAAAAGACCTCCTTTTAAAAAGTGGGCCAAACATTTGAAGAGACTTATCACAAAAGACATGCAGATGGCATGTAGCATCCAATTTACAGGAAGCGAACAGGAGAACACCCCACGTGATGCACTGATGCGAACAGGCAGATCTAGACTGTGGATACACTGAGGACACCTGGTCTGGTTTTTCTATGTGAGAGTGTGTTTTATTTTCTTATTTATTTTTACCAAAAGGAAATCATTTTTATAAATGTATTCACCTATTTATTTTTCAACTTTTGTTATAGGTTCAGGGGGAACATGTGCAAGTTTGTTGCAAAGGTGTGTTTTGTGAGGCTGAGGTTTAGACTACAAATGGATCCATCTCCCTGCTAGTGAGCACAGTACCCAATAGGTAGTTTTTCAGCCTTTGTCCCCCTCCCTCCCTCCCCTCTCTTATATTCCCTAGTGGCCGTTGTTCCCTTCTTTGTGTCCATGTGTAGCCAACGTTTAGCTCCGACTTAAAAGTGAGGACACACTGTATTTGGTTTTCAGTTTCTGTGTTAGTTCACTTAGGATAATGGCCTCCAGCTGCATCCATGTTGCTGCAGAGGACATGATTTCACACTTTTTTATGACTGTGTAGTATTCTGTGCTGTAACATATACCACATTTTCTGTATCCAATCCAGAGTGGATGGGCACCTGGGTTGATTCCAGCCCTTTGCTATTGTGAATAGTACTGAAATGAACATACAGGGTATGTGTCTTTTGGGTAGAATGAATTATTTGCCTTCAGGTGTATGCCCAGTAATAAAGTTGCTGGATCGAATGGCAGTTCAACTCTTAGTACCTTGGGAAATCTCCAAAGTGCTCTCCACAGTGGCAGGATTAATTTACATTCCCACCAGGAGTGTACGTGTTCCCATTTCTCCACAGCCTTGCCAGCATCTGTTGTTTTTAGACGTTTTCACAAAGGTAATTCTGACTGCTTTGAGATGGTGTCTCATTGTGGTTTTGATTTGAATTTCTCTGATAATTAGTCATGGTAAGCATTTTTTCATATATTTGTTGGCTGCTTGTATATCTTCTTTTGAGAAATATCTGTTTATTTCTGTTGCTCGCCTTTTAATGGGGTTATTTGTTTTTTGCTTGTTGATTTAAGTTTCTAATAGATTCCAGATATTAGGCCTTTGTTGAACGTAGTTTGTGCATATTTTCTCCCATTTCATAGGTTGGTTGTTTACTCACTTCGTAGTTTCTCTTGCTGTGCAGAAGCTCTTCATTTAGCTTTTGATTTGTAGAAAAGGGATTTGTATTGCATTATTAGGAAGAAAGAGACAAGGGAAAGAGAGAGGAAAGGAGAAAGAGAGGGAGATGGAGGAGGTCCTTGGATATATCAATGTTGAGAATGGGTTATAAAATATGATTGTTCAAATACTATTCACCTATGAAAAGATGGTGTGGGGAAAGGGAAGGAAGGAGGGAGAGATAGAGAAAGGGCAGAAATGCGCACCACATTTGATAAATAAACTTTTCTTGGAACACTAGACAAAGACTAAAGCCTCATTTTAGGTTCATTTGGAGTATGTTGGGAATCTGGGCCAGAAAACCTAACTTGTTTTTCCCAATCCACCTGTCTGTCCTGTGTATCTTATCAGAGTTAAAGGCATCACTCTCTTTCAAAAAAAATTTTTTGAAAAGCATGAACAATCCAAACCTCCATAATATCCTGCCACTTCATTCTCCTCACCTTCTCTATTTATGCTATATCTTACATATTCTGAAAGTCTCTCAAAGTCATCCATTACTTTCTAACTCATAGGTCAGGAAGCTACCTCTTAACTGCGCTATTTCCTTCCACTTCCCTCTTTTCTTCTACTTAATATGCTCCTCTCAGTGTTTTCCTGACCGATTCCTGCCCTCCCCTCAAGTTATACCTTTTCCATTTTAGGAAGGATTTGCTTCCTGACATTCCCCTGGCACTGCCCTCTTGGGCATTCTCTGCTCACTGAGCCCTCTCAGGATACCTGGACTTAAGCGAGACCCACCGAGTCTACCACACCCAGCCCAGGGTCTGACAGTCAGAGACGCTCAATGAGTACTTGAGGTACAAACACACACGTGACAACAATTACTACATTAACTTGCTTCACAGATAAAAATGTCTTGCCTTTGACTCTTTTTCCAGTTCATGTTTCTCTCAGAAGAGAATAATTCAGATAATACCTCTCTCTTTCTGAGAACAAAATTCAATTGCAGTATTACGGATTAACTGAAGTGTTACGGAAGACTAGAATATTTTTAATAGAAGAAGTAGGTAAAATGTGTTGAACTTTCGACCAAATTTTGTGTGAAATATCTATGTTGTTTTTATTTTTATTTTTTTACAAACAGAAATAGTCTTTCTTGCTTTAAATCTCTCTATCCATGTCAAACTTCAATGACAGTTTAAGTAATAAGGGTCTTTTTATTTAAGTCAGAATGCAGTACTTCTATCTAACTCCAGAGGGTCAAATGAAGTGGAAATAAGGTATTCTTACTAATTATGTTAAGCAAATGTGTATTTTAAAAAAACGTTATCTTATAATGCTATCAAATTTCAATAGGAGCAATTAAGTAACAGCAGTTAAACTAAAAATAGATAAAATTGCTTTAAAAAAGAGAAAACACAGACAACTCGTCTGTTGCAATTATGGGTGTTCAAAGGTCAGCTGCTGTGAATGTGGAGTCAAACCTTCATGGGACTCTGGGTCGCCGACCCCCCTCACAGCTTAAAGCTCTCCCTGCAGATTCAGGGGCTCTCCTGATATTTTCAGGACCTACAAGTTGCATACAGAACAGCAGGAGAAAAAGGGCCATTGGAAAAGACTGGAATTTAAACTCTGTTTTAGCCAATATTTATCTGTTATGGTCATTTTCTTTTCTTAACCCATTGAGAGTTCTCTTAGTCAACAGAGCTGCCATCCAACTTTCTTAAGCCCTTTCCCATAGAAGAGAACCTGGTTTTGATAGGAAAAAATAATTGTTTCCAACTTTTGGCTCATGCCTTTGGCCATCTTCCCACAGAGGTTGCACTTCTGAGATGTGTAGTTCACATTTCCATACACTTTGGGAAGTTTGTTCTCTGTTTCTAAGCAGTACATTTTGTCCTTAACTGATGTCCTCTGAAGCTTCATTATACAATCTTGATGTATTTTAGGCAGTATTTGAAGTTTCAGCTGAAGCTTCTGAATCCTACTTTCAAGCTGTGAGTTTTCAGACTGCAAACACACTTGTTCAGTTTGGAGACCTTTAATAGACCTATACGTTTTTCATTTAGTTGATTTTTTCAAATACTTCTTTGAATATTTTTTATTTTTCTCCTTGAAGGCTCTTAGTTGAAACATCTACATTAATAGCTTCAATGAGTTTCTTTAACTTCTAACTGCTAGCCTAGGTGATCTCCATTTTCTGATTCACTTTGTCTCTAATTCCATGTTGCTATCCTTCATGTAATCTTTAAAGAGATCGGAAAAATGTATGATCTTCAGCGCGGTTTTAGTCAGACATCTTAACTGTCTCTCTTTGTTATTTACTACCAGTTTCATTCTTGTGTTTGAGTCTTCAAACACTTTTTTCTGTTCTTTAAGCTTTGCTTCCATACGTCAGTTTCTTGGGCAAACAATTTTAGACTTTCCTGAAGATGAGTATTTTCTTCAGAGTGTACATTCATTTATTCTGAAGCTATTCTGCATCCTTCTGAGATACTTTTAAGACTTTTTTTTTGCATCAGTCACTTGAGATTAGAGAAATTTTTTAAAAATTATTTTGTTTTGGTTTGGTTTGGTTTGGTTTGGTTTCCTTTAGAGACAAGGTCTCACTCTGTCACGTGTCACTCACTCCAGGCTGGAGTGCAGTGGTGCCATCTCAGCTCACTGTAACCTCTGCCTCCTGGATTCAAGTGATTCTCCTGCCTCAGCCTCCCAAGTAGCTAGGACTACAGGTGTGGGACACCGCATCCAGCTAATTTTTGTATTTTTTGTTCAGATGGGGTTTCGCCAAGTTGTCCAGGCTGGACTGAAGCTCCTGGGCTGAAGCAATCTGACTGCATTGGCCTCCCAAAGTGCTGGAATTACAGGTGTGAGCCACCACACCCAGCCAAGATTAGAGGGATTTTGAGGCCTCTTTCAGGCATCATTAGCCTACGCAATGAAAATTCAAGCTCACTTTTCTGTCCTTTTCCAAGCAAGTCTACAGTGTCCCAAAGTAAAGATCTGTTTGGACTTTTAATGTTATTAAGTGCTTTGAAACTCAGAGTTTATTACTTTGGAGGACTGGCTTTCACCATGGGGGACACCAGGGATAAAAGGCTTCTGTAATTATTCTAATATTCCCACTAACTTTGTGATATTCTTAGATCTGGGCAGAAAGTCTTTTGGCCAGCTCACCCCTCCTTGAAGTCTGTTGGCTGTTTACTCTAAAAACAACAATGGAAGCACACAACCAGGATCTTCCAGGGAAACCCAAAGAGACCTGAGACTTATCTCAAGCTTTAGGACAACACCAGAAAAGTGCCCCACAGCTGCTCTGGGACAAGCTGGGAGGATTACTTTGTGACGCAAAGCGGGCCTTCCATGGCTCCAGAGGGCATTGCATCCGTGCCTCTGATTGCCAGTATCCTCTAGGCCATAGCTGACTGTATGGCTCCTTAGAGAGCATTGCTTTAAATTCAAACAAGTGCCTGGCAAGCAGAACAGACCACAAGTTGGGCTGGTGAAAGCGGGAAACCAAACAGGTTCTATAAAACACACTTCTGATTTTCTCTGCACACATAGTGATATTACTTATTCATTTGGGGAAATGGAAATATCTGATTGCAGCCAGACACCTGTTTGGAGCCTGCACTGCTCTAGGCCACACCTGGCCATACAAAAGCCTCAGAAGATCAAAGCAGTGTCCTGCCATTCCCCCTTCTCTGCACGTGAGCATGGTAGGGCGTGATGATGGGCCCGAGGTAGCAGAGGGCTACTATGCTCATATCCTTGGGTGAGGTAAACTCTCTTGAATCAAAGTTTCTCTCTGCAATAGGAAGTCTTGATTCTGTCTTAAAGTACAGAGATCTCCGGGCTCTGATGGCTCCCACGCTTGCCTGTGTTTGCTCAATGCAGGCAGGCAGATGCAGAGGACTGAAGGGTCTCACTAAATGTATGAAGTAAAAGAACTAAAAGAGGTATTAGTTATTTAAGAACTCTAGGAAGATTGACTGAAACTGACAAAGTCTTCAAATTTCATGGACTTTCTGTGGAGTGAGTTAGTCCTTGTTTGATCCAAATGTTCTTGGATGGGGATGACTCTCCTCTGGGGCTGACTTTATGATCCAGGCTCCTTCCCTCATGTGGCCCTTCCATTTTCCACACATGCCTCTCAAGGTCTCCCTGGACCCACTCTCCAGTCCACAAAGTCATCTTCAGAAAATGTGCCACTGCAGAGAGAGCAGATCTTCTTTTGGCTAAATTTGCCACTTTTAATTTCTTCCAACCACGTCTTATTCTCTTACTATCTCTCTCTAGTAGACTCAGGCTAAGGGTCTTCTTGTCCATCACCTGGGACTCTGCTAGGAATGATTCCTCCTTAGTACAACTTCCAGGATTCTCTGTCTCTCTCTTTCCTAAGTCAGAAAAAAAGGACTCTGAGTGTCTGTAGGTAGAGTTCAGTTCTAAGACTGAAAGCATCTGTGGTTCCAGGTCCTTGCTGGGGGATATTTCCTGCTCACACCAATTCCTATTGCTGCTAAAATAAAAGGTCGGTAGCTCAGGTAGCCCAGGAAGAGATATGGTGCTACTCAGGTGGAGAGAATGACACTGCAGCAATGCAGGGATTGTCTTCTTCCAGGGCATTCCAGCAGCTGGACCTCTCGGCACCATGGCCCAGAGTCATGGTGCAAACGAGAAGATGCTGAATGCTGACAAAACAAACAAAAAAAACAAAAAAAGCTTCTGGACCAGTAGAGCTGCTTGGCAGGGTTTCCAGACCAAAGTCCTATTATTCATATCCTTATGGGTAACCATTTAGCCCACTGTGTGGAGTTAATTATGTGGAGGTTGGAAAGGGCAAAATGGCAGGCTGCAAACTCAAGTAAGAGTTGAAGTTGTGGTCGTTAAGTCTGAAATCTGTGTGACAGACCCACAGGGTGAGAATTTAGGCAGGATTTTTATTGTACTTTTTTTTTTTTAGAGACTGGGTCTTCTTTTGTCATCCAGGCTATAATGCAGTGGTGTGATGATGGCACACTGCTTTTCCTCAAAATCCTGGGCTCTAAAGATCTTCCTGCCTCAGCCTCCCAAAGTGATAGTATTACAGGTATGAACTTCCACACTTAGCCTGTATGGTACATTCTTGAGACAGAATTCCTTCTTCTTACTTTTTAATGTGTAATTTTATTTCAACTATACTGGAAAAGAGGAGGACTTTCAAAAGTAGGAAGAATACAAACTATAGCAAAAAATAATACTGTAAAATGGCAAAAAGGAATTCCCTTTTTGGGAATTGACAGAGATGTACAATCCAGAAGTAACCCTCAAAATGTAACTGAGAAAGCTTAAAGAAAGAGACAAATTCCTACACTGGACCTGACTTTGAAAGTACAGTTTACGTAAAGGATGGCCTTGCACTTTGACCCAGGGCAGGCACATAAAATATCTCCAGATTGCAGAGCTCAGCTTTGGGAAAGGAGAGAAAACAAGGAAGAGGGTCAAACCTTAGATTTCCTGCAGGCTTGAAAAATAAAGCCTGACATCTCACCTGATTTGGGGAGTGTCTGCTCTCCTGCAGCAGGTCCTATTTTAACTATTTGAACCTAAAAGTAGGAGTTTCCCAGCACAAAACAATTGTGACAAAGTATTTGCTCTGACGCAGAAGCTGTTGACCTGGTGTCTGCTCAAGGCCTACTTTGAGCAGACTTCCTGCGAGGAGATGGTTCAAGGAAAGTTTTTCACTGATGAGTAATTTATTTAATATTACCAAGTTGCCCTCTTCCTTTTCTGGGGGTGCCGTTCACAGAACACTCCTTAGACTTGCCTGCGTGACATTCACTGCCTTAGTGTGAGAATATTCTTTTTTTGTTGTGGTTTTTTTTTTTTTTTTTTTTGTATGGGATAAGTTTGCTTTTTAAGGATGTTTTGTTATTTCAGCAGCCTTCAAACATGTAATAAATACATTTCCATTGGGTTGGCACTTCCTCTCATTTCCTGAAGGAGGGGCTGATTGTTCTCACAGCCCCCCTGGGATATTTCAGGCTGTCTTCAAATGACTAAAGTGATGATGGCGTCATTCTCCTGTGCACACCATTCACATAGAGAACCCGGGGAAGGTCATTTATAGTATCAGCATCAAGGCTGGGATTGTCTGCACAGGAATTTCTCTGAAGCTAAAGAAGCCACCAAATGAAGTTTCCACAGAATAGGGTAGAAGAGGCTTAAACTTATTGCGATGCTCCTTTAGAATATTTGGCTTGCATAGTACCATCTATAGAAGAATAAAAAGACTTGATTATTTCTGAAGAGAAAGAGGACAATGTGACTTCTAACACAAAGTGCACCTAGTTCTGCCTGACACTGGGATGAAAACTATTAAGCAGATAAGCCTAAGCCTTGCAAACATAATGGACATTTCTGGAAGATGATTACTTCTCTTCAGTGCTATGCATTATAATTAGATCTGAGTGTATGAAGCAAAGGTGCTAAAGCTATATTGCTGTCCACTCAAAATGATTGAATGATTACGCAAAATTTATTCCTCGTAAGTGTGGGATGCTCAGAACTCAATTGCTTACAGTCCTGAAATAAGGAACTATAATTTGACAGTCACTTAAACTGATGTTTCTTTCAATAATAATGCATCGTTCATTTTGTAAATGAACCGCAAATCCTCAGTCCTAGTAACTGACTAAACATTCCTGCACCCTAATTTCAGGGATATAATCATGTACTTAGGAAGTTATCAAGTAAAGCCAAAGAAATATAAATATAAATGATTATAGGGATTCAGTAGGTTTATCTAACCTGACAGCATTATTAGATCATTATTAGATCATTATTAACATGAGCTTCTAAAATATTTATTTCCATAAGTGTTCCAAATCAATGTGCTTTTTAAAGTTTTTCTCCAGGGAAAGAAAAAAAAAAAAAAAAAAAGAGAGAGAGAGAGAGTGAGGGCTAGAAAAAAAGGCCATTCCTATTTTTTTTTTTGTTCAAAATTATAGCTGATTTGAATGCTACAGATTGATTATTTGGTAAATCCTATATATTCTCCTTTTTCACTCAAAATAAAATATTTCTATTATCTAAAGTATTAAAATCTATTATATTTAGCAAATATAAATAAAATAAAAGAAGAAAAATATTCTGAAATTTGAAATTAATATTGTTAAACTTAATTTTATTATGAAAATAAGTCAAGCCAGGCACGGTGGCTCATGCCTGTAATCCCAGCGCTCTGGAAGGCTGAGGCAGGTGGATCACGAGGTCAAGAATTTGAGACTAGCCTGGCCAACATGGTGAAACCCCATCTCTACTAAAAACACAAAAAATAGCTGAGCGTGGTGGTGCATACCTATAATCCTGGCTACTCCCTAGGCTGAAGCAGGCGAATTGCTTGAACCTGGGAGGCGGGGGTTGCAGTGAACTAAGATTGTGCCACTGCACTCCAGCCTAGGCGAGAGAGCAAGACTCCATCTGGAAAAAAAAAAAAAAGTAAGAAAATAAGCTCTACTCCAATTACACTGATTTCTACAGATATTCATTGAAATATAGCAATGGCATGCCCTTAGCCCATTAAGTGTATTTGATGGATAATTTAAATATATAATTTATTCTCCATGCTGGCTTTGGAGTTAGAATGCCTGGGTCAGATTTTGTGATTTATCCCTCACAGCTGTGTGACCTCTGACAAATCACTTAATTTTTTCATGCTCCATCTTCTTCATCTGATACAATGAAGTGTGGATAAAAGTACATCTACTTTCTAGGGTTATTATGAAGATTATGTGAATCAATTACTGAAGGTACTGAGAATAGTGCTTAACTTATCCTAAGAATTCAATAAATATTAGCTATATTGATAGTGATTACAATAGTAGAGTGCAAGAAGATACATAGCTAAATATCTTAGTAGATACAGATAGCTGGGTAAGGTCTAATTCTTGTCTTCATTAAATTTATAGGGAGTAAGGTAAATAACTGAATAACAATAATATAAAGATGAGAAGAAAATTCTGAAGCACTTGATATTATGTCAGATTTAAAGACTCATTAATCCAACACACATTCTGTGGTACCCAGGGATTTTGGTGCCTTTGATAAGTTTTGATAAATCTAATATTTGTTGAATTGCTTAGAACAAAGTTTTGATTTGAAAGGGTTCGAGAAAGCAAAAGACTAGAGTTATTTGAGGCATCCAAATATAAACCATTTTATCAAGGAGTTTTGCAGCAACAGGAAGCAGAAATACAAGGGTGATGGAAAAAAAAATATGGTGTTCAGATGTTTGTTCTACTTAAGATAGGAGATAGAATCATATAACTTAAATGAGGGATTGATCCAGTTCAGAAAAAGAAATACATCATGAAGAAAAGAGTGGAATTGCTGAAATTACAATCTCTAGTAGCTAAGATTGGATTAAATCTAGAACGTAAATGAAAAGTCAGCCACAGGTAGGATCAGGAGCTAAGACTGGATGAAATCTAGAACGTAAGTGAAAAGTTGGCCACAGGTAGGATCAGGAGGGCATCAGCCTAAAAGGAGATAATTTTGGTATAACAGGAGCTAGTCAATGCACATATATTGGGAGGAATCTTGTGGAAGTTCCCTTCTGATTGCTTCCAAGTTCTCAGTGAAATAAGTAGCTGAAAGTAAAGATTGGGGCTGAAATATTAGGTGTTCTAAGAGGGAAAATAAGGTATACAATAATTGTCTAAGAGACTGAGGGTGCATATGGGCAGATGATGAACAGGTACAGAGTTGAGTTTTATCAGAGTTGAAGTGTTTGCCAAGAGTGTATGATGAGTGACAAGAGAATGATTATAATTAAGAAGCATAAATTTTAAATTAGGTCAGAGAGACATGATGTCATGAGGAGGTAGTTGGTTAATGGTTAGCAACTCTCAACCAAGCTAAAGATAGTTGTAACCAGAGGGAATGATCTGGGAAGGCCTCATAGAGTGGAAGGCATGCAATTGATATTTTAGAGGGATTGCGGGTATAGACAAAGACAAGGCCTAGAAAATGGCCCTGGAAGTGAGAGAATGAGATAGGTTGAGTAGGAGATTCTTCATCCATTTATTAACTAAATATTGTGGAAAAGAAGATCAAGGAACTGAGAAGACAGGCTATTATGTAATCTGTATGACTTTTGAGGCTGGAATAAGAAAGAGTCATCCAGGAAATAACTCTTAATGAAGACTTTCATTAAGAGTTTAGTAGATGGGCTGCCATATGGAGGGAGGTACTGTGCTGACGCGTAATCTGAAGCTGAAGGACTTCAGTGGGGGTAGAAGGGAGAATAGTCTCAAGAGCAAGGCCTTCCTTGGTCTGGAAGTGCCAGAGATTTGGCCAAGAAACAGTCATCTCTGAAGAGGGCTGATTTAAAAAAAAAAAAAAACAAAAAAAAACTATGCTCTTAAGAGAAAGCCATATTTTGGTTAGAGTAAAAGTTTAAAGATAACAGCAATTTTTCTGATTACTGACCTTAAGTTCTGAAGGGTACAGTGGAAGAAGGGTTTTAGTTTTTGTGGAAGAATGGGGAGAGGTCAGAAAAGGCAAATGTAGATTTGAATTTGAAGGATGACCAGACCATGAAGTCCTTGAATTCTTGCGAAGAGAAAGATAAGATGATTTCTCAATATTTTATGACAGAGTGATAGTGAGGCCTGGATTGCTGTATGGAAGAAGAGTGAAGCTCTTGTCAGGAGGGCATGGCGTTCCAGGATGTCTTCTTCATTCAATAATGATGATGTGGAAGTGGGAATGACTTTTCTTTCTTTCTTTCTTTCTTTCTTTCTTTCTTTCTTTCTTTCTTTCTTTCTTTCTTTCTTTCTTTCTTTTCTTTCTTTCTTTCTTTTTCTTTCTTTCTTTCTTTTTTTCTTTTATTTTTTGAGATGGAGTCTTGCTCTATCACCCAGGCTGGAATGCAATGGTGCGATATTGGCTCACTGTAACCTCCGCCTCCTGGGTTCAAGCAATTCTCCTGCCTCAGCCTCCCAAATAGCTGAGACTACAGGTGCCCACCACCATGTCCAGCTAATTTTTATATTTTTAGTAGATATGAGGTTTCTCCATGTTGATCAGGCTGGTCTTGAACTCCTGACCTCAGATGATCCACCCGCCTTTTCAAATCCAGAGACAGAGTTCCTGAGATTCCTCTGGACTGGTAATGTTGCCAGGAGGTGAGCAGATGCACTGGCTTCTCTGATACAGGGAAGGCAAGGTGGGTTTGATATAAAGCCAAGCCTCATTAATGGAAAATACCGGGTCAGGCATGGCCCTCAAGGTTACTTATTTTAGACTAGGGTTTCTCCTTCTTATTACTGTCAACACTTTTTGCTAAGTAACTCTGTTGTGGGTGCTGTCCTGTGAGTTGTAGAATATTTAACAGAATCTCTGACCTCTACCCACTGGTTTTCAGTAGCACCATCTCAGTTGGGACAACCAATAATGACTCTAGACATTCCCAGTGTTTTTTGAAGAGCAAAAATCAACTCTAGTTGAGAACCACTTGTGTAAATATATGTAACGAATCATGACAGCGAGAGTGTAGGAAACAGGGCAGTAAACTTTATTGGAATGTATCAGGAAATGCTTCATACAGGAAGTAACAATTTTCTAGGCAGTCCAAACATTTGGGAAAATAATTCACAGTGACCAAATATTAAAAGAAACTTGGTGTTGCTGTTTATTAAGCTAGTTGAGTTGTTAGGCCAGACCATTTCTAAATGAGTTGGTATATAATTTGAGGACCTTTATGTTGGTTTAGATTTGTAACATGTTGGCATGATCAAAAACACTCATTGTTACCTCTTCGTATATAGAATAAGGAAACCCTGTGTCTTCCTTAAATTATCCCTTTTTGTGACCCTGAAATATCCAACTATTGAAAAAAAGACCCAAATCAATTCATATGAAAATGTCATAAGAGTGGAATCTTTCTCACAATTGATTTGTGGCTGCAAACAGATGGTGAAAGCCATGGGAACAAGTCTGTTCACAACTATTCCAAAGCATATACCGTCCTCCCCAAAGTTAGACTAAGTCACAATTTTAGAAAATATTTGAGCTGGTTTAATGGTCCCCATTTCATTTGCATTCTTAGTTTCCTCTTTAATGTGTCAGTGCATTTTTATGTATAGGGTATTGCATACCAAAATTGATGTTAAACTCAACATTTTGCTTATATAAACTCAAAATTGAGATAATTACAAACAACCACATAATTGACTGTTCAGCTATTTTTCATTCAGCATCTTGGGCCCAAGTAAACATAGCACAAATACGACTAAAACAGATTATGCCTTTTCAAACTTCTCATACTAAATAGCAGAGCCTGTACAATAGACTGATCTCACCATTTACAATGTTTTATTTCTTAGGTTCGATTCTTGTTCAGTTTTCAACATCAATTGTGTGATGTAATCCCCACCTAATTGAGAGACTAGCATAGATTAGAATTATTTTGTCCTCTGGAATGCATATAGCTACTAGAAGTGGTGATATAGGGAAAATTTGGCAATTCCTTGTGGATCTCAGTGCACTGCTCAGCATCTTCACACCCCTAGAACAGTTCTCTAGATGACTTTCACCTTGAAAGCTAGGCTGACATAATCGAATGGGAATGATAATCACGAACTGAACCAACTGTGGGAAAAGTCACTTACTTCAAGCTGATAATGCAAAGGCATTCTTCATATCATGTGGTTTTCTCCTTTCCCGCAAAAAGAGAGAATGATCATTTTGGTGTAGTCTGCCAACAGTGTTCTGTTCTTTTTGTAAATTTTTGGTAAATGGAAATACACTAACATATGGGTTGATTATATATGTTATCATGCCTTTAATTGTAAGAATACTATTTGACAGTATTTGCTTTTGAAGGTTTCCAAGAGTATTTTCTCCTGAAGTTTCTTCAATACTAGCATCAATTTGGGACCACTAATAAAGACCACTATTAGTGTCGTAGAATCACTAATAAAGTGAATTTTCCCATTGTACCTTTGAGAGAGCACTATCTAAAAATCCCACCATTGGACTTTACTTCTGGGAAGCAGACATACTTTTTCCTTTTCTCTCTCCAAGAACAACTAGAAGCTAATTATATATACAAAACAAATTCTGAAAAGTGGAGAAAAGAAAGAAGATTGGCTGGGAACCTCAGAACCCAAAGAATAAAACAACAGTGTGTCCCATGGGTTTTCTTTTACCTCATATATCCCAGACTTGGAGATGAAGAAACCAACAACTCAACTGGCCAACAGGTGAAGACAACAAACACCCCAACAAAAGTCTGCTGTCTCTAGCTAAAGGACCAGAACAAGGGCAGCGCAGCAAGAAAACGTTTAGACAAGAAGTCCTTTACTCCAGCAGAATACCATGGAAAACAGTGTGGCCCCACTCCCACCCGTGACAGGAAAGACTGAGTGGATAGCCTAGACTGCCATTCTCACCACTGGAATGAGGTGCCCCAACCCACCCGGCACTGTGGGATCAGAAAGTCCTGGTTAGGGAGCTGAGTGGCCATGAAGCATCCTGCTGAGGCAGTATGGGTGGAGACCTTGTGAAGATGCAGGATCTCCCATCTGTCAGTAATGAGGCACCTCTCCCTATCCCTCTTTCCTGCTGTGGTTATGAAAGTGGAGGCCTAGTGTGAGGCTTTCAGCACAGTCCAGGGGGATGAGATGCCACCTCATGGTGTCAATGGAGAACAGATAGATAGCTTAGGGAAGGATTCCTACCCCTCCCAGCCAGGAGCATCAGAGGACAGCCAGAAGGAGGACAGAACCTCACCTCTAGCCAGGATTACCAAGTAGCCCCTCTACTGTGGGTGTCAGCAGAAGGCAATAGGGGACCTGAATTTCTACCCACACCCATCTGTACCAAAGTGGCACTGCTCATTTTCCCAGCTGAAAAGGTGTCAGAGGACACCAGCTAAAATAGGTTTAAATAAGATCGAAAGTCTTCTACCATCATACCCCAAATGTTCAGGTTTTAATTAACATTACTTGTCATACCAAGATATAGCAAAACCATAATTTGAATAAAAAATGTCAATCTGTACACACCAACATTGAGATGGCAGAGATGTTTGAATTATCTGACAAGGATTTTAAAGCAGATGCCATAAAAATATTTCAGTGTGTAATTATAAAGACACTTTAAGTAAGTGAAGAAATGGAAAGCCTTATTAAATACTGTCTATTGTTTTTTGATGAGGCTTTCTATTTGTTCTGCAAATAAATAGAAGAGATGAAGAAGAACCAAGTGGAAAGTTTAGAACTTAATAATACCAAAAGTAAAATCTCAACAGCAGTTGGAAGAAAGCAGTTACCCAATCTGGAAAGCAGAAAACAGACTGGGAAAGAAATAAGCCTAAAGGATCTGAGGGATTATAGCAAAGGATTGACCACCAGTGCCATCGGAGTCTTGGAGGGTTTATATATGCCCTCCATGCCCTCCAGGACTCCGATGACACCAGTGGTCGAGAGAGAGAGAGAGAGAGGGAGAGAGAGAGAAGGAGTTTGACTCTTCTAGCCCAGGCTGGAGTGTAATGGTGGGATCTCCACTCACTGCAACCTCCACCTCCCAGGTTTAAGTGATTCTCCGGCCTTGGCCTTCTGAGTAGCTGGGATTACAGGCATGTACCACCATGCTCAGCTAATTTTTATATTTTTAGTAGAGATGGGGTTTCACCATGTTGACCAGACTGGTCTCAAACTCCTGACCTCATGTAATCCGCAATCCACCTGCCTCGGCTTTTCAAAGTGTTGGGATGACAGACGTGAGCCACCACGCCCAGCTGGAACATTCTTAAAATGACAAAATTTTAGAAATGGGGAGAAGATTTGTGGTTGCCAGGGGGTTCTGGATGGGGGTAGAAGTCACAATGGGGCATGAGAGGAGTAGAGGGGGAGTGCAGTCGACCATAAAAGAACAACATGAGAGACCCCGTGGTAGTGAAAATGTTCTAGATCTCTATTGTATCGGTGTGGACAGTGTGATTGTGATATAGCACTATCGTTTTTAGGGAAAGTAGATAAAGGGTAAAGAGGATCTCTTTGTATTGTTTCTTACCATCTGCATGTGACTCCACAAATATCCCAAAATAAAAAGTTTATAAAAGTCAAACCATAATTAGTCATGATAGTTGGTCTTCATTGTATTTTCTGGCTGCCCACATGTATTTGAGTACTTTTTGCTAATTAAGGGGATTCCCACCTTATGAATCCCAGTTCCCCAAATAGAAGACAGAACAGTTACTTTCTCAAACTTTTTAGGTCAGCTACAGGCATTGGATGTACCTGCAGGAGGCTTTAAGTAGGAACCAGAGAGTTCAAAAGACTCAGGCACAATTCATTTCCTGGCAGGAATGAGGACCAAAGTTAGGATATGGGCATTTGGCTTCGAGGGATAGCATTCATTATAAAGTCAGACCTCCAACACAAATATGGCATCGGCACTTTTGCAGATGGCAGCAAAATCGGTGCAGAGCTTTATGGAACAAACTCAATGTACCTGAAGTTTGGTAAGAGTAACAGCGTTTGTTTGCACATATGGTCATTCTGGGACATCGTGGTTGACTTAGCTTTAGGCAGGATTCCAAGACCTTCTAAAAACTTTATGATCTGCTTAATCAATGATGTGCTGAAGAAGACTGAGTGAGGGTCAGGCCTCTTCAAGAGAGAAAGAGAGCCAACTGTACATGTGTCTTCCTAACTCTGCATCCATGGATAGATGATTTGGGGTTAATATAAAGAAATAAGTAATTTTAAATGTATACCTTAAAAAAATCCCAAACAAATTGAGGTGAAATCTCCATAGTTACAAAACAATTAGTATTGGTGAAAGCCACACAAAAGGAACAGAGCAAAATAGTGTCTTCTATGTTTGGTAAATCCATTGGGACTTAACAAAATTTAATTTCTTCCTAAATCATCATTGTATTTCCAAAGCTTATTTGAAGGTTTTACTTTTAGATCACCATGTATGAAATTTAATTTTGTGGCTTCTCAACCTGTTATGGAATATCTGACATGTGATGACACGTTGTTTTCTTAAGAGTTAAGACAAGAGTTTCTCAGGGATGCTTACATGCATCAGCCTCAGAAAGGCTTCTATTATTGTAAAAATAATAATAGGTAATTTTTGTGCAAATAATTTAAGGTAATCGCAGATGAAATGATTGTTTTACATTTGCATGTCTATGAAATTCTTGTGTTAATCACTGATGTTAGTACACTAAATATATTATAGAAGAAAATACTTGGTTTCTTAAATAAGATTTTTCTTCTTTATTTTTACAAAATAAGAACTGATTCTAGAAATGAACTGGATTTTTTTTGGCAAAAATTTATCACCAAATGAATTCTCCATTTTTAAATCACTGACATTTTTATCCTTCTGATGAAAATGAGTTGTACAGATCTGCTATGTATGCTGACCAAACTTCAGGAAAGTTGAAAACTTGACATTTTTTGCCACCTATTTTGTCCAAATTATGCTCAAAAAACACCTCAATGTGAACAAGTGTAAAACCTACATGTAATCTCACTTATTATAATTTTTCTTGGGCTCTTTAAAAATGATACATGGAAATCTCACAGAGCAAACAAAATATCTAAAGTTTTGTGAAAAAACTAAAATCACACCACCATTTCTTTTATTACATTATTCTTTATCCTGGGACTTTATATGGAGTAATTTGTTAGGACACACTTTCCCTCTTTCTCATATTCACACTTAACAAAGTTAGACTCCTTTCAATTCCAATTTTATTAGACATATGAACTTACATAGAAATATGCAGAAAATGTGTCCAAAACATTCCTAAAATGTTATTTATCTATACCCTACTTAAATACTGAAAGCTTTCCTGCTCCTGTACATTCATGGAATATCCATGTTATATAGCAGAGGAATCCATTTGTTAAAATTGACGTGGTGTTAGGGAAAGTCTTATTACCTGGAAAAGATTTCAAAACTGGTATCTTCATTTCAGACCTGTTTACTATTCTTTTAAAAGAAAGACAGAAACATGAACTGCTGTCTTGGCACACATGAAGGACTAATTAGTATCTCCTACTTTTACCCAAATGCCTGAGACTGCACAACATCCTGAAAAGAAAACAGAATATTATCAGGGAGCCTATGTTTTAGTTGTGCCTCTCCCACTTGCTTGAGACTGTTAGTGGTTAAGTAAACCTTTGTGTTTCAATTGCACTATCTTGTAAAGTCCTGATAATATATGCTCTGTTAATTTCCTACAGATTTAAAATAAATCAGTGTTTATTACATAGTTGGCATTATTCCAAGTACATGACAAGCATGCTGGAGTAAAATTATAAAGACTTACTGTGCTTTTCATTCCCAACATTTCTAGTTCCGTCTGTCTATTCCACCCCCCCCCCCCCACGTCTCAAATTTAGGCAAGCGTGGAGGCAAGACATTTTCATACTTACTGCCCTCGGGGTAGAGTTCTTACAGTAGTAATACAAGGAATCTACTGAGAATACTTGTTGCTGTTGTTTTAAAGTAGACTTTTGAGCCTCAAGGTCAAGTCCCTGTCATTGAGACAAAAGTTTATTTGCATTTTAACATGTATCTATTGAATAGCAAGAGCCAAGGTTCCCTGTCTAAACAATAAACAGAGAATACATAGTAAGAGCTGGGCTTTTTCCTCCCCATCCACCTAGATTGTATTTAAAATTCCACAGGCTGGGAAGAAGAAGAGAAATTACCCAGGGAAGAGCACAGTGAGGTTCTCTGTACAGGGACCATAGATGGCCCTGGCCCCATCTCCAGAGAGCCATTGGTTGAATTAGGCTTTAGTTGAGATAATCTAAACAGAGCTGTGCACTCAGCTTTCCTGGAAATTCGAACAAGCAGGGTGTGGGCTTTTCCTGATGTGTGCCAGCCGGTCAGAAGCACAGATGCTAGCATGACTTGCTGAGGCAGAAAAGGCTTAATGAAATTTACTGAGTCTTGCCATCTTGAAGATCATCTGTGTTTTTTACAACCCCACAAGACTAGGGGTGGCTGAAAATGAAACTTCCTTCAGAGTCAAGTCAAGGAAAATATAGATTGTGTTCACTAGCAATTGAAGAATTCCAGAAAAGCAGACATCTAAGCAAATGCCAGTGTGACTGGCTGACCTCATGCAAGGACCAGAAAGTGCAGTCATTCACACAGGGCAATATTGAACAGATGTTGATATCCAGGGACAGGTGTTGTCTCTCTGCACCAAGATGTGTACGTTCCTCATGGCTAACATGCTTCCTGGTTAAATTTAAAGTCTGAAATGACTGAAGTTTTCCATAGTTGACCAATATTTTTTTCTCATCAGGTATATATTACCTAAAAAGAGAGACAAAATGACATTATAGAAAAAATTACATTATTTATAAAACATGTTTCATTTTGTGCATTACTGAATAAATGGGGTGAAATTCATGCCAATCTCACATACATAATTTTAATGCCCACAATAGTTTTATGAAGAAATGATTAGTATTATTATTCTCATTTTTTACGTAGGGAACTGTAGACTTTGGATAAGAAGCTTGCCTAAAATCACATAGCTTATTTAGGGCAAAGCTGGGACCAAACAAAGTGTGTCTGATCGGGGAGACCTAATTCTTAATCAAAAGAAATAATGAAGGTGGTAGAATTTGCAAATAATGTGCTACAATATAAGTTCACCTTACATACTTATTGTAAAATTATTTTTGTAATCTGCATATCAAAGTACATAATCAACAGCATGAAAAAGGAATCTATGGTGTATTAGTTTGCTGGGGCTTCCATACAAAAAAAAAAAACAAAACACAGACTGGTGACTTAAACAACAGAAATGTGTTTTCTCACAATTCTGGAGACTGGAAGTCCAAGATCAAGGTGTCAGCAGATTAGTTATCTTTTGGGGCTTTGGCACATTGGCCATCTTCTTGCTGTGTACTCAAATAATCTTTCCTCTGTGTGCACGCATATCTGTGTCCTAAATTTCTCTTCTAGATGAACACCAGTCAAATTGGATTGCAGTCTATCCATTTGATTTAATTTTACCTTAATTACTTCTTGAAAGGCTTTGCCTTCAAATACACATTTTGAAGTACACGGAGTAAGGATTTCAAAACATTAACTCACAGAGGGAACACAATTTAGTCCATCACATGCGGAGTAAGATAAAACACTTGCAAAACATATCTCTGATAAAAAATGAATATCCAGAAAATATATAGAACTCCTGTACTGAACAACGATAAAATATAGTCAAGAAACTTGAATAGACATTTCACCAAAGAAGATATACAAATGATAAAAAAGCATATGAAAAAATGGTCAGCATCACTCATCATTGGGGAAATGCAAATCAAAACCACAATGAGATATCACCTCAAATCCATTAGGAGAGATTCAATGTAAAAACAAAAAACAGAAAATAACAGGTATTGGTAAGGTTGTGGAGAAATTGGAATGTTTGTGCATTATTGGTAGGAATGGACTATCGTGCAGCTAGTTTGAATAACAGTATGGAGGTTTCCTCCAAAATTCAAAATAGAATTGCCATGTGATCCAGCAACTCTGCTTTCAAATATATATCAAAAGGAATTAAAAGCAAGATTCCAAGGAGTTATTTGTACACCAGTGTTCAATACAGCGTTATTCACTATAACCAAGAGGTGGAAGCAACCGAGTGTCCATCAGAGGTAAATTGATAAACAACACTGCATGTGGAATATACATAAAATGGAATATTATTCAGCCTTAAACAAGGAAAGAAGTTCTAGCACATACTACAACATGAATGAACCTTGAGGGCATTATGCTAAATGGAATTAGCCAATGACAAAAGGACTAATACCATATGATTTCATTTACATGATCTATCTAAAGTAGTTGAATCCACGGAGGCAGAACGTAGAATAGCAGTTGCCAGTGGCTGGGAGTGGCATGAGGGAGCAGAGAAAAATAAGGTTATTGTTAAATGGAGGTAGAGTTTCAGCTTTATAAGATGAAATGTTCTGGAGATTAGGTTGGACAATAATGTGAATAGACTTTAATGCTACTGAACTGTACATGTTAAAATGATTAAGATGTAAAATCATGCAATATGCACTTAAGTTTTACACAACTTAAAATAATATTTTAGAAGATTTGCTTAACATTTGACTGCAGGACATAAAATGAAAAATGACTTCTTTTACAAAAAATATTTTTACGCCAGCTGCAGTGGCTCATGCCTGTAATCTCAGCACTTTGAGAGGCCAAGGCGGGTGGATCATGAGGTCAAGAGATCGAGACCATTCTGGCCAACACTGTGAAACCCCGTCTCTACTAAAAATACAAAAAAAATTAGCCAGGCAAGGTGGCACACACCTGTGATCCTACCTACTAAGGAGGCTGAGGTGGAAGAATCACTTGAACCCAGGAGGTGGAGGTTGCAGTGAGCCGAACTGCGCCACTGCACTCCAGCCTGGTGACAGAGCAAGACTCCATCTCAAAAAAAAAAAAAATTCTAATAATCTTTTGTCATGGATTTTTTCCAAATATTTTTTCTCCAAACTCTGCATAACAGCTCAGAATTTATTCCTATAAACTTTCATTTTGAGTTTTGAAAAATAATATTCAAATGTCCTTTATTCCTGTTGAAATGGTAGTTTCATGTGGGCAGGAAACAGGCGGAAATATTGCAATGTAGGTTTCGTGTTTCTAAGGTGTATGATAACTTTCTTAGTAGTTATCGCACTCTATTATTGTTATTTGTGTGCATATTTGAACTGCTAAAATGAGAGACAATGTCTTTTTAATTTTTAGAATCCTAAAAATTGGGCCTCTGACTCTACTGTGTTTCCAGCAAAGATTCTGATACAAAATGGTTATCCAGTGAATGTTTCCCGAATAAATCAGAAAATTTTCATTGGGTGTCACCGATTCTCTGAAGCCCACATGTTATATTATACAATTCTATACAAAATAATTAAGTTATTTATAAACTTAGCTTTAGGTAGCTTATATAGTTTTCAGAGGTTTTAGAAAAACCTAGTCTCACTGAATGTTAACTAAGACATGTTCTTGTTCTGTGACTATGTCATTGTTAGAAGTGACCTATAATTCCTTTTGTTTAATGTCATGTGGAAATGCAAGGTTTTAATAGATCCTTGTAATGTTTTACAAGTCTAAGTGGGTTGCTGAAGACTCTGATCGTTTCAGAAAAAAATGTCTTTAAAAGGTGACACATTGTGTAATTTCTGGAATACAGTTCTTTATTATCTTCAAAGGAAACCATTTTGCCAATGATATGGGCAGAAAATAAAAAGGAAACTACTTTCTAGGAAATAAAACTAATGGCACCCTAATTTAAGGAAAAATTAGCATGGTTTTCTGCTGATGAAATGTAAGTACATTGAGAGATTTCTAGAATACCTTTGTTAGAAAAGCAAAATCTATACTAACATCATATTTCCTAAAAGCTAAGTTCTGAATAAAATTTTTGGTGAGAAAAGAACTAAATCTACAGAAAATTATATAAAATAAAAAAATTCTGAATAAAACTACAGTATACATATTAATTTCCTTGTGCTTTACCTATGATTTAAAAATGTATTGCATGTAGTAATTGATTTTCCTGATTCTACTGAAATCCATATCATAACTTCCATAATTGCGAAAACTATTTAAACATTTTAGTTAGTTTCTACATAAATAGTATTAGTTACTAGACTGCAACTTTGGGAATAATTTTATTACCTTTGCCATATACGTGGCTATTTTATTAAATTATTTGTATTTTATCTTATCTAGCAATGTTAATTAGGAAACATAAATATGAATTGAGGTCAATGATCTTTTATAATAATTGAGCTATGATTTTTGGAATGAATCTACATTCATTACCTCTATCCCCCGTACGATGGTTTTTGTGTAATTGAGGTAGAAGAGTATTAGAGTCAGAGAGTGGGAAAAAAGTTTGACCAAGGGAATTGGTAAGTAAAAGCAGAAGAGTAAATAAAAAGAAATTAAATTGACATGTTTTATTCATCACAAACATGACTGCCATTTGCATGTACATTTATCCCCAGGCTCAATTATGGTACATCCTGGGTCATCCTTGCAAACACATACTTAGTTTGTCACCTATATGATTCCTTTGCAAGGGAAAAGTTATTACTATTCCCCAGTCGAGCTGGAAATAATACAGTTCTATCATGCAAAGAGGTCTTAATTTAATCATACATGTGCATATTTGTTCCTCTACAAGAAGTTTGTGACAAGAACACACTAGATGCCTCCAACTACTTCCTGCTGTATATGTACTCATTTAAAGATCAGAGTCAGTGTCTTAAGCTGGGGTTCAGAGACCATGAATCCAGAGATGCAGCTTCATGACAGAAAGATTCCCATGCCATTTTTTAAACATGGGAACGTTCACTTGAGATGCACTTATATGTGCTCATGTAGAGATTTTCCCATGTAGTCAAAATCATGCCTTTGATGTCTCTCCTTCACTTTTTGTCATATGGATTATTATAAAGACAGTATCCAAATTCTTTTAGAGAACACTATCTCTTTCTGGGACCATCTTCCCTTTTAGAGTCTTTTATAATTCAATTTATTTAAGTATTTATGTATATGATGATATAAATGTATACCATCAAATACATTTATCTGGGTATTTGTATGTTTACTTATCTGTTTTTCTAATATGAAAGAAAATGTTATATAACATGCAACAAATGTCATTAAACATTAATGGATATGTTTTTATTCTGATAGCTATAAATAGACAAAAGCTCCAAAACCACAATATTTTGCAGATTATACATTGTTCTGTGTGATGTCATCTCATACTGTGTGTCGGGAGCTGCAAGGTACAAAAAGGTGAGTGACACATAGCTTCAGAGAACTCAAAAATTAGCTGTGAAAAAAATATATATATATATTTATTTACTGACATTTCTATAACGTAGTGGATAATGAAAATAGTATATATGAGATATTATATGGAATATGATATTATTTAAAAAGTACCTACCAAATTAAAATCTATAAGAATATTACATCAAAATGTTAACAGTGATTATCTCTTGATGATAGAATTAAGTGAATTTAAAACTTTAGTCCTAAATTCATTTATTTTCTGAACATTGTAGAATGAATTTGTATTCTTTTTATAATCTAGTTTAAAATGAAAATAGTTTTTGAAAAATATGACATAAGATATCAATTGATTGAGAAGGAATGAGATAGGCACCACAAGAGGGCTAATGACACCAGGAAAGTTTAGTGTTAGGAAAAGAAAAGAAATATTAAGGAAAAGTGGAGAGTGTCCAGTCCAGACTTATGAAAAACCAGATAGTGGTAGAAAATGCAATTGCGATTTTTGTGGAGTTCTTTGTAAGCTAAAAGGAAAATCCTGCTTCTGATATGGAAATCAAGATTGTAAATTAAATTTAGGTAGACAATATAATCAGAATAGTGTTTTAGAAAGATGACTGTATTCACAGTGCTTCATTTGAAATATAGTGAAAAACAGGGGAGGGGGTGTAGATAAAACAATGCACAGCTGCTGACTTCCTACTTAGACGAATAAAAGATGTTTGATGATGGGCACAAGCTGACCCGAGAGTCAAGGCAGCTTTATGGAGGGTAAAGAGGAAACATCCTATGATAAGTATGTCTGACTGTACTGTATTCTTCCTGAACAAAAGAACCATGTATTTGTCTACAGACTCTGTAGAAATTACCTTATTTACAAAGGAGTTAGTTTCTACCTATTAAGTCGTTCTTAAATAAAGTCTCCACCCAATAAACTAGTTTAAAGAACTAGTAATACTTCTTCATATTAACTTTTTAATTGACATAGTATTTTTGTGATTGGCACCTTGGATTAATAGTGATTAGGCAAGTGAAATGTAGTTCTCAGCCCAACGGAAATGTTACATTGCTTGAATTCTTTTATTGAAAATACATTGGCCAATTCAAACGAATGAGCAAAGAATCAAAGAGAAGTTGGAAAAAATATCCAACAAGAGACTAATTTGCATCTGCCTCCTGACAGTCAGTTTTAATCCTTGTCTTACTAAAAATGTGACTCTTCAATCTGTAAACTGACCACTTCCTTTACAATCAAAAGTCGAATCTTTGAATTCATCCACATTTCCAAAACTTAGAAAATTTCCAAGAGTTTAGAAAATTTTTCTTTAATTGATGAATAAAATTGTAGCGTTCTCCTCAGTAATATGCTTCCAAAATTCTTTATCCTTTCAGCTTTTATTATTATTATTATTTTGCTTTCCAAACTCTAATGACAGAAAACAGAAAGCAGCTCTGTGCTTCCAAATTTCTGGAATAGTTGCAGATGAGGCAACATAAATGCCAATTTTCTGGTCTGGTCTAGAGTGAATATTTTGGTGATAATTTTGATAGTTTTTGATACCTGGTGTTTTGAATGCAGTTACAGGAAAAATGCAGCATTTTCTCACTTTTGCTTTTATGGAGAAAAAAAACCAAGCAAGTCATGTTTTTCTAAGTTGTTTTTGGGTTTTTTTTTTTTTTCAGTATCAGAGAGGAAAAAAAAAAACAAAAACATCTGTTTTCCTTCAAGTCTCTGTGACTTTCCATGTCCATTCCTCAGTTATTACCAGCAACTGAATATAAAGTTGGTGATTTTTCTAGGATGCTCTCTGAAGAAGAACAGGAATAAATAAACTTGAGAATCTGATATTTCTGAACCATAAGATCTGCATTTTGGATTGGCAAAGAATTCTCAGCTCCTAGCAAACCAAACTGTGACCCAGGTTAACTTGCTATTTGAATCTGGTTTGCAGTCACCTCATTGCATCAAGCTATCTCTATACACTTGATGGTGGAAACATTTTGAAGATGTAGCAGTGACATCGAAGGTGGCATTGTGGCCCCAGGGGTCTGCATCAGACTTGGGGCTTGGTCTGCAGTAGGAGACAGTTATTCTGCAATCTTCCTGGTCCTGCCATTAACTTATTTAAGGTACTGGAAGAACTACTTACATTGGTCTCAAATGCCATCAGCAAGATGGGAATTAAGTATACATATCGATCTCAAGGGAATTATCTGAATCATGACAAAAATAGATATTGGTAACTTTACAAATCATTAGAGAAAAATATAACTAATACTATAGTCTACTCTCTTGAAAAACAAGATTGTAACAGAATTAATAGGATGTTTCCAGGACTTATAGGCATTACATTTGAAATCAAATTTTCCAGATGTTTATTTTTTCTCTTATTCATATTAAATTCTCCCAGTTACATGCATTTATATTAACTAGTATAGCCCAAATTTGTAACTATTATTATAAATATTTATCTCCTGATGGTTTATTGTTCTGCCTTCATTTGAGTGTTACAGATGCAAAGGTGGACACATAGTGGATGCTTCATAAAGGATACTGATAAAAGAAAATGTACTAAGTACCTGAGGTGATAGAGTTTGAAGTACAACACTGTGTTTATAGACCAGCTGCAGTTTTATAGAAGAACGGCAGGCAGAGCTGGGGGATTTCTTTTGAGTGCTCACTAGGTACCAACCATAGCACTAGATTTTTTTTCTTTTTTGTGAGATGGAGTACCACTCTTTTGCCCAGGTTGGAGTGCAGTAGCGCAATCTCAGTTCAATGCAATCTCTGCTGCCCAAGTTCAAGCCATTCTCCTGCCTCAGCCTCGTGAGTAGCTAGTATTACACATGCCTGCCACCATGCCCCCCTAATTTTTGTATTTTTAGTGGAGATCGGGTTTTACCAGGTTGTTCTCAAAGTCCTGACCTCAGGTGATCTACCCTCCTCGGCCTCCCAAAATGCTGGGATTACAGGTATGAGCCAATGAGCCCGGCCTGCACTAGATATTTTTAAGTGTACTAATTCATTTAATTCTCACAAAAACCCTTTGGAATGTGTACTATTTGTTCCTTTTTTCCCAAATGGTAGGGCTTGAGGTTCATTGTAATGAATGAATATATGTGTAATCACAGCATTGGTTAGAGGCAGAAGAAGAATTCAAAGTTCTCTTTCTGACTGTAAAACTTAGACCCAGCTGACAGGCCAGTTTCACTTCCTAAGAGCCGAAACTGGCCATCTTAAGTTGGAAGGAATGAAGGTCAATTAGCGGATTTTGTTTGTAGTTTTTACCGTGTGTCTCCATTGAGGACAAGCGTGCTAGGCGGAACTCTAAGATGACCCATGACCTTCTTCCGCTGGATGTTCCTCCCTTGATTATGTTATATTACGAGGCATGGAGAGTTTGCAGATGTTGGGATTACTGATCAATTGACCTTAAAACAGGGAGATAATCTTGGTGGGGATAACCTAATCGCATGAGCCTTTTACAGTTTTCTCCAGCTGCTTGCAGAAGACTAAGGCAGAAATAGTATAAGCATGGAAGGAATCCTATGTGAGGGAAATTGATCACTGCCGAGACAAAGACTCAAACAGATGGCTTAAGGGATGAGAGTGGTGCTAGGAGCAGCAAGGGGCCCCTGGTCAACACCCAGCGAGAAAACAGGTACTCAATCCTACAATAATCAAGAACTCAATGCTTTGAAGCAGATTCTTCCCAAGAGCCTCTAGAGAGGAATCCAGGCCAGCCAACAGCATGACTTCAACCTTGTAAGGCTTTGAGCAGAATCAGCCTTCTGGACTTCTGATCTATAGGAAGATAGGCTAATAAATGTGTGCTGTTTTAAGCTGATAAATTTCTATAATTTGTTATGCAGCAATAGAGAACATTGAGTTAATGGTCAAATTAGCATTATTTCGTTGTTTGCACTTACACATACTAGCATTGTTCTTGACACAGGGATTTTGTTTGTTTGTTTTTTGTTTTTGATATGGAGTTTTGCTTTGTCACAATCTCGGCTCACTGCAGCCTCTGCCTCCCAGATTTGAACAATTCTCCTGCCTCAGACTCCCCAGTAGCTGGGATTACAGGAGTGTGCCATCACCCCCGGCTAATTTTTGTATTTTTAGTAGAGATGGGGTTTTACCATGTTGTCCAGGCTGGTCTCGAACTCCTGACCTCAGGTGATCCATCCACCTCGGCCTCCCAAAGTGCTGGGATTATAGGTGTGAGCCACCACGCCGGACCAGCACAGTTCTTAATTGTGAGTTTGGTTGCCTGCTGGAATAATTAGACCAATGTATTATTGTCCTTTAGTATGAGAAGATTTCCTCTGCTGGAAGACCTGTTCTTCTTTATTTGAGCAGGTTGACCTGTGTCAAATCAGAATAATGCATTGATTCTGTCAACTTTTAGTTCTTTAAACATTATTTCTTTTAAAAGAGGATAGAGTTTGGTCTAAAATATAATATTTCCTATATGCTCAAAAAGTGGACCATGTTTTTAATAGGAGATGCAAAGGTCTACCTGGCAGTGGAATACCGTCTACAAAATGAATATGTCTGTGTTTGTGAAGGAAGCAAGTTCTTGCAGAAAAAGTGTCTTGTGTACTGTTAAGAATTAAAAAGGCTTTGAATCCACTGGAATATCTGGCAACTTTGCTATGAAGTCTTGTTTTCATTAAAATGGTTTGGGCTGAAACTTTCTTTGATAATTTAAAATTCCTTTCCACTCTCCTCCTCCTTTCTGCCTCTAACCCCCATGCTTAAAACATCACTGGTATTTTGGCAAATCACGCTAGGTTAAAAACAAACTACTTGCTTACATATTCTCCAGCATCTGTCTAGCAATCACACAAAAGGGTGTTGGCACTTTCTTCATGCTGCTCTTGTGTACATATTTCCTGCTGCTCTTATTACTTATGGCCTCATTATCCCTTTCCAGGAGCTCTATATTCCATGGAAAGCCTCATTGCTGAAATCGTCTAGACACGTAAACAATAGCATTTGTAACATCCATGTCTATTCACATCTCCATTTCTTTAGTCATTTCTTCCTTCACTCTCATACGCTTTGATCTAGCCTTGTTTTGATTGCCGGTGTTATGTAACCAACCATTATTTACCTAGTATTGTAAAATTGCGGCAGTTGTGTTACACTCCCTGATTCTACAGGTCAGGAATTCTGGCAGAGCGCAGCAGAGATGGCTTATGTGTGCTCCACAATGTCTGTGGCCTTAGCTGAGGATGAGTCAAGTATCTGAGGGCTGGAATAAACTGGAGGCTTCTTCACTCAGTAACCCATCTGGTACCTGGGTTGATGTCACTCAAAGGCTGGACTCAGCTGGAACTGTGGACCAGAACACCTACCTGCAGCCTGTCCAACTAGATTAGGACATTTCCCCATTGGACAGGCCTGCAGGTAGGTGTTCCACAGTTATGGCTTGGTTCCAGGCTAGTTCTGAACCTACCCAGAACTATGGCTAGATTCTTTGAGAGAACATACTGAGGGGTGATCTCCAAAGAGTGAGGGTCTCAAACATATCAGACCATAAATTCATTATGATGTTTATGATCTGGTATTAAAGGTCACATAGCAGCACTTCCATTTGTAGTTATACTCAATTGGTTGAAACAACTACAAGTCCATCCAGATGCAAGAGGAGAAGACATAGGCTACACTTTTTAACGGGAGAGTAGCAAGGCACATTTTTAGAAAAGTATTTTGAATGGGATCTATTTGGTGGCCATCTTTAGAAAATACAGCATGCCACAATCTGCCCTCTGGCTACAACAATTTGTATCCCACTGATGTGCAAAATAAAAACACCCTCTCCCAAGACCCCAAAAATTCTCCATTTTGATCTTCATTTCAGACTCAAGGTCCAGAATCTTATCATCTAAATGGGGTGATTTCGGGCTGGGCGTGCTGACTCACGCCTATAATCCCAGCACTTTAGGAGGTCAAGACAGGAGGATCAGTTAAGCCCAGGAGCTTGAAACCATCCTGGGCAACTTAGTGAGACCTCGTCTCTGCAAAAAAACAAACAAACAAAAAGCAAACCTAGGTGAGTGTGGTGGCACGCCTATGTTTCCAACTATTCAAGAGACTGGGGTGGGAGATTACTTAAGCCTGGGAGGTCTAGGCTGCAGTGAGCTATGATTGCTCCACTGCACTCCAGCCAGAGCAACAGAGATCCCATCTCAATCAATCAATCAATCAATCAATCAATCAAATGGATGATATGTAAATGAGACACTTGGAGTGCAGTTCCTCAAGTAAAATTTCTTGCAATCTGACCTGTGTATGTAAGAGAGAGGTTATTTTTCTCCTAAACACCAAACATATAATAGTCAAACCAATAGGATAACCACTGCTATTCAAAAATAGAATCACTGTTTCATAGCAATTTTGAAATGCAGCAGGGAATGTGTTACCAGTTCCTTAATAAGGCTTAGACACACAACCTGAGAGTTGTTCTCTGCAGCTCTTGTATTCATCCTGGGCTCTTCGTTCCACCCCTGAGTCGTTTTTCCTTTTTCTAAGGAGTAGCCCATGTCTATAGCTAAGCAGATTTGTATTTGTCTGTTTCTTTATTTTGTAAATTATGTATCTTGCCAGTAAAAGTTTTGTAGTACAAAAGCCTTTTTTCATTTAATACTATCTCAATCCTTTTCAGTCCTATCTGATATAATTTCTTTACAAATGTTGTGTTTGTTGCATGTCAATTTATAAGTATAATGATTTAGAGAAAAACCTATACTCACAAATGTTTCAGAGATAAATCTATTTCTACTTCAGGCCCCTTGTGGGACATCTATGGAATAATATTCTTTTTTTTTTTTCCTTTTTCTTCTTTAAGAGGTAGTCTCACTCTGTCGCCCACTCTGGAGTGCAGTGGTGCCATCTTGGCTCACTGCAACCCCCACTTCTGGGTTCCAGCAATTCTCCTGCCTCAGCCTCCCAAGTAGTTGGGATTACAGGTGCCCGCCACCAGGCAGGGCTAATTTTTGTATTTTTAGTAGAGACTGGGTTTGACTGTGTTGGCCAGCCTAGTCTCGAGCTCCTGACCTCAGGTGATCCACCTGCCTCAGCCTCCCAAAGTGCTGGGATTACAGGCATGAGCCACCGCACCCAGACTGTAATAACATTCTTAAGACCTTTAGAAGATTTAATATTTTTCTTAACAGAGACATGCCCTGAAGATGATTTGAAAGCTTTTTGTCCATCTCAATATGTCTACAGGGCACAAACATAAATTTTTCCAAGGTCTGCATAAAGGGTTTTGTAGTCATAGCTAAGATTTTATCTTGATTCCAAGACAATGTTTTTCTGCTAGCTCTCTAGATTTAATATTTGAATCAATGACTTGTCCTTAATTGAGAAGCTTTTCTGTCTGGAAAGACTTTCCTAAACCCTTGATAGTTGTTCTTGAAAAGGAATAGTGTATTTTTTAGTTAATCTCTCTCTGCTCTCACATTCTACTATAGCTGGCTAGAAGAAGCCAGATGTACCTTCAGCTCTTCTTCCTAAAACCTCCTTACCTTGATTAAGCTCATCAGTATATTTCTTATTTTCTGTATTACTGGTGGTAACTGTGTTGACAAGTTTCCTACCATTATGTATACAGTTTTCTTCCTCTAGGTTCCACTAACAATCTCCTCTGTCTCTTTCAGACTTTCACTGACTACCTTTTTGAGCGCTGAGCTAAAGCTTCCACAGTACCATAAGCTGGGTAGTTTAAACCAACAGAAGTTTATTCTCTTACTGTTCTGGAGGACAGGTAAAATATCAGTTTAATTGGCAGGGCCAAGCTCCCTCTGAAAATTCTTTTTTTTTTCTTTTTTTTTGAGACAATTTCACTCTTGTAGCCCAGGCTGGAGTGCAATGAAGTGATGTCGGCTCACCGCAATCTCTGCCTCCCAGGTTTAAGCGATTCTCCTGCCTCAGTCTACCGAGTAGCTGAGATTACAGGAGGCTGTCACCACACCCAGATAATTTTTTTGTATTTTTAGTAGAGATGGGGTTTCAGAATATTGGCCAGGCTGGTCTTGAACTCCTGATCTCAGGTGATACACCTGCCTCGGCCTCCCAACCCCTCTGAAAATTCTAGGGGATAATCTGTTCCTTACTTCTCCCAGCCTCTGGTAAGCTGCATCACTCCAATTCCTGCCTCTGTTTTCACTTTGTCTTCATCTCTGGATGTGGTCAAATCTCCCTCTGCCTTTGCCTTATAAGGACATTTGTAATCGAATTGAAGACCCACCTGGATAATCCAGGAAAATCTCTCATCACAAAATACTTTGATCACACCTGGAAAAAGTCTTAAATAAGATAACATTCACAGTTTCCTGGATGATGATATGGACATCTTTTGAAGGGTAATTTTTTAGCCTACTACAAGGCTTTTTGGACATCTGCCTGACACATAGTCCTAAAAACAAATTCCACCTGTTTTAGGGTTTCTTCTGGCGGTACTTCATTTCTAGATCCCTAATTCTATTTCACTTACCATGAATGCATAAGAAAAGCACCTCAGACTTTGTTCAAATAATTATAATAATGTTATTTTCCTGGAAGATCTTCTGGTTCAGGAATTCAGACAGGATTTAGTGAGATGTCTTGTCTCTGCTCCGTGATATCCGGGGCCTTTGCTGGGCTCCATTGGAATGACAGTGACTTGGAATCATGTGGAGGCTACTTCACCCATATGTCTGGCACCTGGGCTAGGATGAATCGAATGCTGTGATCAGCAGAGAATGTGCACCGGAGAATCCACATGTGGCCCTTTTATGTTACTGAGGCCTCACAGCATGGAAGCAGAGTTACCAAGGGATCCTCCTGAAAGGGTGTTTGGAGAGCCTTATGAACCCAATGGGCTCAACCAGTCAGAGCCCACCCAGATTGGAGTGGACAGGGCTTCTGATGGGGCCACGGCAGTGCCCCTTGCCACGCCATCTTCTTCCTGTTTAAAGTGTTTATAACACGTGCTAAGTTTCATTGTTTTTTTTTTTTCTGTTTGAAAACCTTTATCTAAAATAAACAGTCTCATTTTAGGATAAAGAGACCCGTTTTTAGGATAAGGGAACCAAGCAGATTCAGCATTCATGATGAACAAGCGTTCACCCCCATCTGTATGATAAATCAGAAAACCAATGTAATGTGCAGATAGCTCCTGAATTAGCTATTGTGTCCCATTTCAGGAGTCCAAAAGAATACAGTGTAAATGCTTTAAAGCTCAACAGCCAGTAGTGAAAAGAGTGAACTTTGGAGCCAGTTGCTCTGGGTTCAATTCCCAGCTATATCACTTATTAGCTCTTAGTTTAGGAAAATTTATTCAACCTTTCAGTCCCTCACTTTCCCCATTTCTAAAATGGAGATAGTGTTACATTCCTCATCCAGTACAATGGAGACTAAATTAATACCCATATGTAAAGCACATAAATCAAAATATAAGAAATAGCAAGTACTCAATAGTTTTTATTAAGTCAATTTTCAACTCATCTTTACCATTAAATGGCTAAGAATGGACACACACACACACAGACACCACCACCCTTCCCCCTCCAAACACATAAAAACCTTGAATCACTGCCCTTGTGAATCAATGGCTAAGGAAAAGCTTGGTACAGTCATGAATGTTGGAGAGCTGAAAAGTTCTAAAAGGATTAGAAACACAAAATTTAACAAAAACCTAAAAGGCATTGAGGAAAAAGAAACAATTGTATCATACCTGAATCACTTCCTTCTTTTTCTGCCTTATGAATTCTCCAGACATCGAACTCTTTGGTGAGCCTAAATAACTCCTCAAGATGCCTGGAGGAAATGTCCCACAGAAGCACATTTTTTAAGGGGCATTAATTAGTAGAATTGTTTTAGCTTTATATTTTTCAATTAAAATATTTGAAGAGGGTCTAAATAGTGTACTACATAGTTATTTCTCAATTTCTGCCTGTAGAAAATAAATTGAGTGAATTTTCAGTAGAGAGAAGATTCACTCACGAAGACACAATAATTATTTACTTGGCTTATTATTTTTCACTGCAAATGTAAAGGCATTCTCTTTTTATGGACTCAAAAATCACTTTTAAAAACTTCATTTTGAAAATAAATGGTAAAAATTATGGCATTGGAATACTATTGATAAGTAGGACTAACGACAAAAGTGCAGAGTGGAAAATATTGGAAATGGCAAGGCCAGGAATTTCCAAAAGCAAGAGCTGACTCTAAATTTTTAGATAAAAATTTTCCTTTCCTCCAACATTGGCCTCACACTTTTCTGGATGTAGTTTGGGACTGTCAAGGCTGAAATGAATAATTAGGGATTTTCTCATGACTTCTGACCTGTAGCACAACTTGGATTTACCTAGACTTCAGCCCCTTCAAAATGACGTATTAGTGTCATCTACGTTCTTTCATGGAGAAATAATTCTGCCTTCCTCAACTGTCCCCTGCCACTAAATTTAATACGTGAGCATTTTTCTGTTTGGAAGTCTTCCAGTTTCCTCACAAAGGCCAATCCGTCACCATGTCGCCCTTGTAAAGGTATGACTGCCTCTCTCAAAAAGAAATAATTGAGATATCTATGGCCAGAGGCAACTTATTTATTATTAGTATTATTGTTATTATTATTATGTTTGCCCAGTGGCAGACGGAAGGACTTCTGTAGCAGCAAGGGGGCCTGGCACCTTTGTTTCAGCTGGGGTGGCCTTAGCAGTGGGCCAGGCAGTCACCTGTGTGAGCTCCCAATTTGTAGGACCTCTGGTTTATTTTCAGACAACCTGGTTTATTTTCCTTTGTTGACACATTTGAGCAGCATTATAGCCATAATTTTATTTGGTGGTATGTGACCCTTGAAATGCTCTTTGTGCACTTTGTACTTGAAATTCTGTGGGGCTGAAGCTGAACATTGTTTTCTGTGATTTATAACAACATGGAAGAAAGATTAGATCTCTCACATAATTATTCAGGATTTGACAGATTCTTGAGTTGAATTTTAAGTGAATAGACAAAAAAGAGGGCTTTTGAGCAAAACACTGCTTCATCATCTTGATTTTGGAGGACTTTTATATTCAGGGTGGCTAAAATATGCATGTGAATGTAGCAATGTAGTCCTTATTTCTGCGGTATTAGAAGCCTCTTCTTATTTCTCTCAATCTTTGAAGAAGAGTGTTCCCAAAGACACTGGACTGCCTTGACACAAACCCTAACCCTCACCCTATGCTCCCCAGCATGCTCAACTCACTACTAAAAATCAATTCATGTCTATCCTCTGCTTCAAAATATTTCTCCTTAACCCCCAGGACAACTTTGATTTCCTGAGCCCCCACTTTGAATTTTCACCACAATCCTAGAAATAGGAATGTTTCTTAAGTATGAAACAACCAGAACTGAGAAAGTTAAATAACCAGTTATTTTGTATTTAGAACACATACTTTTAAGCAATAGCTTCTCATTCTCCAAATCTCTAAATGGGAACAATTATAACTGAAATTTTGGATTTTGAAGAATTGAAGAAAGTTTGTGTAAAGATCTCATGGTATGGCTAATGTATTATAGTACTTCACTTTTTTAAATAGCTGAAAGATCTTATTGAGATGCAAAGTTCCCAGATTGAGTATGATTCCATATCACTGAAAATGCAAGAATGTATTTACCCCACATATATTACAGGTTTTGAAAAGCCAATAAAATTCTGATTCTAGTTTCCTTAACTCAGCTACTTTCAGCAGGAAATAGCCTGTTATTTTTCATGTGGTGACTGTGTGATCCCAATACACTAGTGTCTTTTATTGAACAATATTTTGCATATATTATAACTTTCTGTTTTTAAGACTGAAGATTCAGTAGTGAAATTTTTTTTTCTCTGAAATTTGACTATGCAAGTGATAATCTACAGTGACTTCTTTTCTGCCCATTTTTAACTCCAAGCTTTTTGCCTCTACTGGGCTAAAAACCATTGTGCTATGCATGAAATACAGAATGTGCAGCTCTGGGTTCTTCTAGGGCTCTGAGACAGAGATGGGGTGAGGGGACTCTTGCCTGTTGGCTATTGAAGACACTAGGCAGTGGTATCTTAGTTTGGGGACAAAGACTGAAAAGCAGGATAACGTGAGAATGACCTAGGATCTGATTTCTGTAATCTGTGGAGATCTATAGGAAGATCTCTATTGGTCTCACATTATTGATCTGACTCTCAAAAGCCAAAGAAGGAGATGAACACCCCAGCTGAGTCTTCCTTGTCTCGAGACTAGGGAAAGAAGAACTCCTCCAGGTAGTTCTGCAGAAACAGACAACTTCCTAACTACCAATAATGAGCCATAGGAATTAAAATCATGATATTCTAATTAATCAGGGCAGTAGATACATAGCAAGAGAGGTCAATCACCTTTGAAGCTTGAATTATTTGACTAGAAGATCAGGTATGAACATATTTCAAAGTCCAGAATGAAAATATTATGGAGATGAAAATCATGAGGGAAAAGAAAATACCTTTGGAAGGATATATTTAAGAAGTCAAGCTGGTGATTAACAGAATTTCTAGAAGAAAAAAATTAAAGAGCCAAAGGACAATAAATATATGAATAATATTGTATTATATCTATCTCTATGTAACAAATTATCCCAAAACTAAGCAGCTTAAAACACTTCACTTTTATTATTTCGTAGTTGTGATGGGTCAGGAATCCCAGAGAGGTTTCGTGGAGTGGTTCTGGCTCAGTGTCTCACATAGGATTGCAGTCAAACCTGGTCAGCTAAGACTGCAATCTCTGAACTTGACTGTTGCTGACACATCCGCTTTCAGCTAACTTATGTGGCTGCTGATAGAAGGCTTACCATATGGATTGTTTTAAACAGAACAGTCATAGCAGGGGAAGTCCTGAGAGCAAGTGACTTAAGAAAGAGAATTAAAGTGAGTGAGCAACAGTGTTCAAGCCAGAAGCCTATGTCTCATACCTGAATCTTGGGAGTGACTTGCTTCTCCTCTGCTGTCTGCTGCAACACTTCAACCTTGGTAAAAACATTCGAGGGGACCCCACAAGAGTGGGAACACTAGGAGGTGGAGATTATTGGCAACCATCTTAGCAGCTGCCTGCCACATATATTATAGAAGGAACATCTCTAGGGTTGAAGAAGAACCTGAACCTGAAATTTCAGAGAGCACACTCAATTCCAGGCTGGGTCAATAAGTAAAGATACATACATATTCTACATAAAGGTCACCAATGCTAAATATCAAGTGAAAATCAAATAAGCTTCAATTTTAAATTTACCTGTTACACCAAAGTAGAAAATGTGAAACTGGCCTGACCTATCTCTCTGCAAGAATGTTGGCTAGAAGACAGTGGGATAGTATTTATAAATGAATGACACAAATGACCGCAATTCAAGAATCAAAGGCCGGGAGCAGTGGCTCACGCCTGTAATCCCAGCACTTTGGGAGGCTGAGGTGGGCAGATCACCTGAGGTCGGGAGTTTGAGACAGCTTGGCCAACTTGGTGAAACCCCATCTCTACTAAAAATACAAAAGTTAGTAGGACGTGGTGGCACGCACCTCTAATCCCAGCTACCCTGGAGCCTGAGACAGGACAATCGGTTGAACCTGGGAGGAAGAGGTTGCAATAAGCCAAGGTCTCATCACTGCATTCCAGCCTGGGCAACAGAGTGAGATTCCATCTCAAAAAAGAAAAAAAGGAATTATAGGTCAAGCTATCAAGCTGAGGTAATATATGCCTAAATAAAAAATAAAAGAAAGTTTAGAATGCATACCACTCATTTATCCCTTAAGAAGAACTGAGAAAAGACATTAACCAATCACCAAATAGACTATTATACAGAGCTCAAGACAGAGGACAATAAAAGCAGAAAGGAAACAGATGTAAGCATTGTTGCATGGATATTGATGAGAATATATGATGCAAATGGTAACTAAGACTTTTGAAAGGGAAGGATGGAATAAGCTATGTTTTGATAACTCTCAGACCCCAGATTTCTGTGGCTTTCTACAATAAAAGCTCACTTCTCACTTGCTCACACAAATTATCTTTAGGCTAGGCAAATCTCCCAAACAGCTGACCTCCATGAGTCCACTCGAATCTCAAGCTGCGTAAATTTTGTGGCTCTACCATCTTAAGATAAGTGCTTCCCCTTGATTTTTCTGGGAGACGAAGACAGAGGTTCTAGAATTCCACAAAGGCTTTTCACTGCCTCAGCTCAGCAAAACCCAGGATGACTTCTTGCATTTTATTGACCAATGCTTGTTAGGTGGCATCACCTGAGTGTAAGGGAGCTAGGAGAGGCAATGCAGGAAATAAAGGAGAATTTTACATATCTTAGCAAACATAGGGGTAGGAAATGTGAGGTGAACCCAGGGAAAGTCCACTGCCGCCATGGGGGAAGTCAAGGAAAGAGTAAGAGATGATGGAAATATATGTATTGCAGAGTCTTCATCTCATTGAGGTGGGCAGGAGGTCTGTGGGTCTTATTAGAGAAAATGGTTTTTATCTTGCCTTTACCTTATAGTTGAATCTCTGTATGAGAGGATAGAAAGTGAAGTTAGTAATAAATTGAGTGGACATTTTTAGTGGATTTTGTTTATCATACAGACAAATATAAAGAAAGAGCAAGGCGCTTTCTTTACATGGTGTCTCACTCATGTAATCCCAGTACTTGGGAGGCCAGTGTGGGAGGATGCCTTAAGCCCAGGAGTTCAAGACCAGCCTGGGTAACACAGCGAAACTCCATCTTCACAAAACAAATAAGCTGAGTGTGATGGTATGAGACTGTAGTTTCAGCTACTCAGAGGGCTAAGTGAGGGGGATTGCTTGAGCCCAGGAGGTCCAGGCTGCAGTGAGCTATGATTGTGCTACTGCACTCCAGCCTGGGTGACAGAGTGAGACCCTGTCTCAAAGTATCCATTATAAGGATAATAAGTAAAGAGGAAATAATAATATAAATAAATAATGTGATTGTGTATAAAATAAATCAGTTCTATGGGACATTAAATATGAACAAATCAAATTCTTACATTAGAATTCAAAAACATATTTGCTGTTTTCAAGAAATAAGCTTAAAACAAATGAATCAAGGAAGACTGAAAATAAAGAGGCAATTACAAAGTAAATTAAAAGAGTGGAGATATTAATACCAGAAAATATAGGTCTTTAAGATGAAAGCACTGAATAGAATAAACAGTATATTGTGTAAAACATTTCACTTCCAGTATGATTTAAATGTACACCAATCTAATGGCAAAATATATTCCAAAGTATATTTTTCATAGTTGAAATCAGAGTAATTAGCATTGTGTGAATCTGGCCATGTACAAAAACTAGTGCTAGATGCTTCTGTGCAAATTGTATGCATTTTGGAAATATTCTCATCCTAAGCATTCTGACATCCTGCTGTCACATTCTTCAACTTTGTAGATGGTTTGGGGTGTAATATTTAAAATATAAAGATAGATGAATATTTATGACAAATACTGCAAATTATTTAATGCTACACATGATAAAAAACATACAAAATTTCTACGTTTTGTCAATCATGTGATCAGAGTCTTAAACTAACTCAACGGTCCAATGGCAAAAGTCCTGTATGTATTCCAATGTGGAAACACTTCAATCTTCCAACTGAGAATGGTATCACCCTCTTTCTTCAGTAGTTCAACTTTGTCACATATTTTTGTAACTAGATCTAAAATTCAATTGTGATGGTTTCATTTATAACTGAGTCAGACTTTGTGTTACAAATAATAGTTTTGTAATGATAGTTCAGGCGATGTACTGAAAACAGGAACCATTTAAATGAAAACCATTCATTTAGTCTGAGGCAGATAAGATTTTCTTTTTAGATATTATCTCAAAAGTGAACGTGTTGAGTTTAGCTGGCTATGAAAAAACAGTTCGTAGAGACTATGAAATTACATTGAAATATCTGGCTTGCTATAAACAGAATTGTGTGGCACAGCAGTTCATGAGGCCATGGAGATTTATCCTGTTTTCAAATACAGACTAGGTAAACAGACTGCACATATGAAAGAATGAAGTCAGGCAGGAAATAGGAGGATTGCCAACCTGGTAATATCTTCACAGGGCCTGACAGGATTCAGAATTGGAAAGGTGCTGTCTAAAGTACTGAAATTCTTTTTAGTTATAATTTGTGGACAGAAAAAGAATCTGATTTTCCTGGTGATAAAGAAAAAAATCAGTGACTGAATTAAATATTTTTAAATTGAATGAATAACATTTGCATATTTTAGTCTGTCTAAAAAACACAAAACATAAACTACTGGTTAGAGAAAATTAGAAATTGTATCTAAAATCAAGCTGGATACTTTGGGACTCCTTCATACAAAAGGCTCCATAGTATATGGGTAGATTGAGTGCGTGGATGAATCTGAAGTTTTCTGAGAAGGTTATCATATGAAATGAAGACAGCAACAGGGCAAAAGTGAAAAAAATAAAATTTCAGACTAATTCTGCAATGATTCTTTCTTTCAAATATGACTACTCATAATATTATGTGAAGAAAAAATACACAGAAGGCTGCCAGGTATAATGTTTTCAATGTACTCTGTTACCTGCAACTTATTTGACTTCTGTTTGGAAAATATTATTGGCATTGTAGCCTTAAAGGCCATTTCATGATTGAAAGAGGTCAGAGGTTACATTCATATTCTTTTATTCTTCTTACTTATTATAAGTAGTATAGGCTTTTAACAGACATCATTCAGCTTTTAACCACACACACTATTTTGATGTTCCCCAGAGCTGCCTCTGGGGGGTTGAGATGTGAGTGTGTAGGTGCAGAAAATGGAGAAAAAGACTACATAATTAAAAGTTTTAAAGATAAATGTGTTAATCTTGAGCATATCTTGGGTACTACAAAGTCATCATAGGCTATAAAATGAGAAAACGCAGGAAAACCACCAGCATGTTCACACTTACACTATTAGTTTCTTGTTCTCTGTTCGTTAAATTTGGCTTGATGATTTTGTTTGTTTTTGTGTACCTAGGTGCTACCTTCTTAAAAAGTGCAAGAATAGCTTTTTGAAACATCATAGTCCACAGTTTGAATCCTCTGAGTAACAAATATGTCCATTTTAGCTACCAAAACAATGCATCTTTGAAGCAGTTAAGTGATATATATAAATATACAATAACATCTTGAGTTATTTACATGAAATGAACGCATCCATATTTATTCAATTCTCTCTTCCTATTTAGTGACTCCATTGAAAAGAACCATAATATATGGAAAAATTACTAGAAACTCTAGGAAAACTGACTGAATGCTTTGGAAAGACACAGTCAAGGCAGGTTAAAGCATTAAAAAATGCTTAACAATTCGGTATTCACAAGTCATATCGATGTTTGGGGAAAACAAAAAAGTTTTTTTTTCAGATTGCCTTGAGAAACTTGAATTTCTAATCCACTTTATTGAAGCAAAAACTTAAAGGATTGCAGGTATTATGTCTGTAAGAAAGCCAACACCTAACTCCAAAGAACAGGTCTTCTTCATACAACAGAAGCCGAGTGAATCACTGCGCACGTGTATATAAAATTATATTTAAAACATGGTTATATTATGCTTCATGATCCTCACTTTCACTTTTAGATTAATGAATCACCAACAGTGAGCTCTGATTACTTAAAGATAAGATCTTTCTATTCCAGTAGATCTCAATCTTTACGCTGCACAAATAGCAGAACCTAAAAACACTTGTTTTATTGTTTTCAATTGTGTACACTGAAAATTAAACACCTCATACATGCCACACCTATTACCAGGATTAATGCCAAGGGACATGCACAGTTGGACACAGAAGCTCAATTGAGATTCTATTACCACTTTTATTCAAGAGTGTCATTCTCTCTTCTAACCTTCTTCCTACCCTATGTTGTTTTTGACTTCAACAGAGAGATTTTATATTTTTACATGAAGACCAGTAACTCAAAATGCCATGAGAAGAGAAATAAGTTATTTTATATTTTTCTCAATAGAAAACACCTTCACCAGGATTCCTTACAAGTTACCTGGTTGGTGACTAATAAGAGCTGGTGTCAATTCTGTAATGATCTTTGGGGACCTCTTCTGTATAGAGAGTAAGTTGTAAAGGTCATTTCCAAATTAAGGCATGTTTATCTGCAACATGTTGAAAAGACAAATTGTTAAGATGCGACTTCTTTCCATATTTGTGCCATGTAAACATTATAATCTTAAGAAGCAGTGGGACTTGGAGATAAAATGCCACCAGACTGGCTAGAAGTCTGTCACTCAATTCTCTAAACTCTGTAGTAAAATTCTTATGAAGACCACTAATAACTCTCTGCCAGACAGATGACAGGTAGCATCTGGAGGAATTTATAAAAATAAGACTGAAATCGTCAGATTTAGAAAAAGGCTGGTGATGGATCCAGTCTTTTGCCTTCTGAAATAAAGCAGTCAGGCAGATCTGAACAGCAAGTTGCTGGGTAATTCTCCCACAGTGTGACATTGGCTAGAGAGATCACCAGGGGAAATTAGGCAGCTTTCCTCCTCTGTATTGGTGCTAATTTTGAGGTGATTAACTAATATTCTCCCCTTCACTCACCTTTAGACATTACTTGGAGATTAAAAGTCCCAGAAAATACAAGACAAGGAAGTTGTGGGAGTGTTTGATAGTATGTTTTATGAAATGAAGTCTTTGTGGCTATCAGGACCTAAGCAAATTAGGTAATTGAGCCGGAAGCAGTGGCTCATGCCTGTAATCTCAGCACTTTGGGAGGCTGAGGCAGGTGGATTGCCTGAGCTCAGGAGTTCGAGACCCGCCTAGGCAACAGTGAAACTCAGTCTCTAATAAAATACAAAAAATTAGCCAGGCATGGTGGCACGCACCTGTTGTCCCAACTACATAGGAGGCTGAGGCAGAAGAATTTCTTGAACCCTGGAGGCCGGGTGCACTGAGCTAGATCGCACAACTGCACTCCAGATGTCTCAAAAACAAACAAACAAAACAACAAACAATGTGGCCATCGCCAAGAGTTATTTTGATCCTCAATTTCTTCACCTCTAAAATGGAGATATGGAGGCAATACCTATCTTAAGTAACTATCAAAACAAAGATCATGTATATGAATTGTTTGGTGCTCTAAAGATCAGCACAAATAAAATTATTTCATTTTTGAAATTTAATTTAATTTTAATGTACTGTGTGTAATTTCTTAATTTTAAAATAATTTTATTTGTGATGTGCATAATCTTAATTAATGTATAATGTATATAATACATTGTAATGGAAGCAGATTTCCCGAATTCTACCCTGGCACGAGGAAATAAAAGGTAATGCAAAAGGGAAAAGAAGAAAAGAAAACAAAAGAAAATTAGGTAAAAGAAGAGAAATAAAAAACACATGCTCTATTCACCAGAAATAAAAAAATGGTTAAGGCTAAAATATCACAATGCTGATGAAAGAATCAAAAAAGATGAATAAAAATAGTATATGGCCTAGGAAGGAACCAAAAATACATAAGAAAATAATACATAATAAAAAATACATGGAATAAACACACACACACACACACACACTCACACACACATCCCACAAGAGAAAATAACTATTTAAAAATATTGGTAGAGAAATTAACTAAATAATTTGGGCAAAACATAAATCAGACCACACACTGAAATAAATTCTTATTTAAAAAGTTAAACTTTTTACATAATTACCATCACATAACCATTTACTTGTTTAAAATAAGATTTTTTTCTAAGATAAAAATATTTGATAATTTATATCATAGATTCCCTGGCATGATTACAATTTGTGAGTTTGTTTTCGCCTCTGGATAGTTTTACCTCCTTATGCTGGATATTCGATGACTCCAGGAATTTTCTAATCAAAGAACGAAACATGTTCATTGAACTATCATTGGTGTTGCAATCCAAAGAAGCACCTGAAGGTGCCTGCAGGGAAGTCAAAAGCCATTCTTGTAGAACCCTGAAAGGAAAATAGGAATTGAAAGCTTTGCTGTGTAGAGCATTCCCCCACACTGAGAGTGCAGAGGATTTAGACTTAATTCATATCCCAGTTTCAATCTTAGAGTGCATTGTAGATACTCTTCTGTGAGTAACAACACTATTTCCTTCATTATTTATATAATCCTGAAATATCTTCTGATTTATACCTTTGGTGTATAGGAAGCAACAGCACTTCTTTTAAAAGGAGAAGGAGGCTAAATATAATGAAAGATAGCAAAATATATAGTTTGACTAAATAAAATTTTGTTTTATACATAGAAACAACATAAACTACATTCTCAAGATAATAGAAAACAAAATAAATGCAAACAAGCAGAAAGTCAAAAGTTAAGTAGTATTAACATTTAAAAAGCAAAGCAACCCAACGAAAATTGACAAAGGCCTTGAATAGGCTAGTCACAGGGAAATACTTTGTCAACGCTTGAAAGCACATTCTACTTCACCAGTAATCAATAAAACTACAAATAAAAACAAGTAAGATAGCTTTTTCACCCACAAATTAGTCACGATTTTTTGAAGATAGTATTAGTTAAGTTGCAATGAAACTTAAGTTTTTCAAACTATTGGTGAGGGCATAAATGGCCACCATTTTTTCTTGAGGGCAATATTGGGGTTATGTATCATGATTCCTAAAAAATTAATAGCTTCGACCCATAGTTCTACAAATAGGAACTAGCCTAAGGAAACAGACCCATGGACAAAAATGTATAAAAATTACAAATTATTATAATATGAAGGGTGAAAAATTTTGTTCAGCTTTAATATGATGTGGTCTTTCAAAGTTGAAACATTGTAAAACAAAAATGTGTACACAAAAAATTTATAGTTAACTGCATGAAACAAATTTGTGTAAGTCATATGATCCCAGTTTTGTATATCCATTGAAATAGTCATAAAATATAAACAATGTAATATTTATGTTTGAATAGTATTATGACAATCTATTTTAATTTTCTTACATATACAGTTTGAATTTTCTAGTGTAAACATGAATTTTTTTCCAGAATGATTACTTTTAATAAGAGGCAGTAGATTAACAGATTACGATAGCTGTTTTAAAATGATTGTTATTTCATGCTCTGTTGTATCTGATAGGTTTTATTCTGCAAAATAAGGTTTGCTCCTTAAAATGTTGAATTTGTGATTTTTTAATCTTCCTTCCTGATTCCTCTTCCCCACCTGCACCTGGTACTAATAAAACTGAGCACAGACTGATGCTAAAAGGAAAGATATTATAGAATTTGACTAATCAATCTTTCTCTAAAGGAGTAAACAAGTATAGGAAAAAATGAAATATGGGATAGGCTTATGATATGACTAATTCCAAGATATTAACTGAAACATTAACATATGCACACACAATAAGTGGGTATTGAATAAATATTTATTGATAATCATTTACACGCAAAATCTGTTGTGGTTTTGATAGACACTATTGCATTGAATTGTTACAGCAACAGTGACCTCAGTGTGGATTAAGGAACTGAGGCTTAGAGAGGTTACATGGTCTAACAGCTACTGAGGAATGTCGAGAATCAAACTGAGCTCTTTCTCCTACACCAGATGCACTTCATCAGCATAGTTTATTTTGGTCAATCTATTCTTTTTCACATATCACGTTAACAAAATGACATATGTCTAACTGATTGGAAATTATTTAAACATAGTTTAAAATGCTGCTAACACAATACGCAGGTATTTTTCCAAAGTGGTAAGGTTGCTTACAATTATAGATACACAGTCACCTTCAGATGTTGAAATGTAGTCCACAAAGTTGTGACTGCCTTATCAAAATGTATAAAGTTAGTGTTTTATTACATGATCAGCTCATTTCCCAAATGTGTGCAGAACTATTCCTTGTAGAGGAATATCACATGGTTATAGTAAAATAAAAATGTCACCTGAAAGCTGAAACCTGTGGATGATGTTCAGGGTTTCTTGGGGCTTACAATATGGAGGATAGTCTATATTTTTTTAACAATATAGTACAGTCCTGTTTTACTTTTGTCTATTAGAATTTGAAATTATATATGCACACACTCTTAGTCTGGAGATTTTTATAGCTTTATTTTTAAATTACTGTCACCTCTCCTCCAAGCTCTCACAATTCTACATTTTAACCTTTAATCTTTTTGACAAAATATGCTTTGAACCACATTGACTGAGCCTTCTGTTGTTCATCTTTTATGAAATTTACACTGGATTTCAGTGGATCTCTATAAATTAATTTTCCTCTGAGGAGAGAAAGAATAAAAATCAAATTCAAATATGCTAGCAATGGGTAAGAATTCCCAGCATAGCTATTGCTGAGTTATGGCATTTTTTTCCAACAGCTGTTTGATAGTGACATAACTTTACAAGCATGTTGTATGTTAAGGACCTACTGTTGCCCCTTTGTTCAGTTTGAAGCACAGGAGCATTTCACATTGCTTAGTGACATTTTCCAGATCATGCTGCCTTTAAAAAATGCAGTAACAATTCCCTCATAGTTAATGTTTGAAAAGTTCTGATTTAAACTGAGTTTCTAAGGTTTATGAAAAGAGTGCTTTTATTAAAAATCAAAAAAACCTATCAAACTATGAGAAATTCTTAATCAAGTAGAAACTTGAATAAAAAGTTTATTTTCTACTTATTGTCATTAATATTCAGGTACTTTCAATTTTTTCACATTTATTTTTTGTTGTTGTTTCTTTTGTTTCAAAAACATTTTTTATGAAGTCAAAAGTGCCTCTTACTCTTGGAATATTTATCTTGATCTTTCAGAGCAAACCTCCAGTCTTTGTGTGCCATTTTACATATTAAAGGACAAAAAGTCGGGAATGATATATTTGAAGCACAAGGTTTCATGACCTGATATAAGAAAAAGTATGGTTGACTCCAAAATGCATTACAACATTGTTTTATATTTAGATTCTAATATTTGATATTTGACTGAATATTAATATATTCTCAAGTTTTCTTCCTGCTAGAATTTTGAGGCTTAATTTCTCAATGCTGTAATTCTGCTTAGAAAGAGAATTTCACATTTGAAACAACGGAAGATTATAGAAATTACATAGTGGGGGCTTATTATGAATCAGGCACTGTTGTAACCTTTAAAATAATTGTGAATTTTGTAACCAGCAACCAATAAATTAATTGCTCTTTGAAATCAACAACTAGCTGTGATTCTTGGTCCCCACAGAATCCTAGTGCTGAATGAAGTCATCAGTTGTGTTTTCTGCTTGGAAAACCATTTATAGATTGCCACAGCTATCACCAGAGTTCTTTCCAGTAATTTAGTTACTATATTGATAATGAATGAAAGTCTCAAACAATTGCTTAGAATTCAATATAAGCTCATTTTAATGTGCAACATCTAGATGTACAAACTATAAAGGCAGCTATTTTTAAGTCCAACTTGGGAGCAAAATCCAGTTTATGTATACAGATATTTTATCATTTTTACTTTAAGCACAGGAAAGCTCTTTTTCAACAAGCTCTCTCAGATAGCGTTTTCAGTATAACTTGAATATTCTTGAACTAATTATTCTCTCTGCAAATCTCCAAATTGTAAAATTCTTGTTTACTTTTCTTTTATCCCCAGCTCTCAACACTACTCATATACTCTAACTGCCTTGGTCTATTTTCATTGGTTTCAAAATGTTTGATTTATATTTGACTTTTTCTTGCTAACTAAAATTTGGACATAAAGATTTCTAAGGACTGAATCGTGTCCCCTCCCCCAAATCCATGTTTAAGCTCTAACCTCTAATGTATTTTGAGATAAGACCCTCACGGTGGCAACTAAGGTTTAATGAGTTCATAAAAGTGGGGCCTTCATCCAGTAGTACTGGTGTCCTTGCTAGAAGAGGAACAGACACCAGATCTCTCTCTTTCTCTCTCCATATGTACAGAGGAAATCCATTTGAGGACCTAGTGAGAAGGTGGCCATCTGGAAGCCAGGGAGAGAGGCTTCATCAGCAACCACCCAGGATGGCACCCTGATCTTGGATTTCTAGCCTCCAGAGCTGTGAAAAAATAAATTTCTGTTGTTTAAGCCACCAGACTGTAGTATTCTGTTACGGAAACTCTACCAGACAGATACAGAGGAAAGTGAGTCTGAAAATGCAGCCTTCTGACAATCCTAGGCATATCTGGATGAGGGAAACCTCTATTTGTATGCAGATGCAAATTACTTGGTAAAGCAACTTTTCATAAGACAAGAGAGAATCAAAGCATATGAATTTGGTGAAAGAATTGTTAAAAGTTCAAGGCTATACATAACTTTGTTTGTAAAAATGAAAGGTCAACCTTTATAATTACGGAAAACCCCTTCTAGGTCTAACCCAAATTCCTTGAATTATCTCAGATGCAAACAAGAGACTGATGATTGTTTAAGTGAACTCTGCAACCTCCAATATCCCTCTGTTATTGAAGCTCTTGATTCCCTGAAGCACAGGGAAAAAGTTACCACATGATATGGATGAATAAGGGTTCTGTTTCCTACATGCCATTGAGAGTGGGTTGTCAATCATGACTGTCCACCCAGATACTGAGGTAGGAAGTGGGCTCAGACACTGCACCAAATGGAGGACTAGCTAAAACAGGTCCAGCACAGAAGCACCTCCCCATAAGACATGCCCAGCATTGTACCATGTCAGCTTACCATTGCTATGGAAACTCCTGGAAGTTACCACCTCTTTCCACCACAATGACCTGAAAACTCAGAAGTTACCATCCTCATCCTAGAAATTCCTTTATAAACTGCCCATTAATTTGCACATAATTAAAAGTGGGTATAAATATAATGGCAGAACTGCCTCTCGGCTGCTACTCTGGACACACTGCCTGTGGGGTCGCCCTGCTCCACAAGGAGAAGTACGCCTGCTGCTGTACACTACTGCTTCAATAAAAGTTGCTGTCTACCACCACTGGCTTGTCCTTGAATTCTTTCCTGGATGAAGCCAAGAACCCTTCCACGCTGAGCCCCAATTTTGGGGCTTGCCTGTCCTGCATCGATATGATAGGGACAACTGAGCTTGTAAATTTCTCACACAAAGTGCAAATCAGTCATATATCTTGTTAGAAAAAAAATCGCAAATTATCAGGTGATCTGAAATTTCATGTAAAAACATCTGCTTTAAATCTAGAAATGAAGAAATTATTCATTTCTTCATGCTCTCTCAAAAGCAATACACCACCGTATGAATAATCATGGATGATATGGCATTCAGGGTGTCCATGTGCACAAGTAAAGAATGAAGTTATTTCATGCCAAATAGCTTTCACTGTTTTATTTCAGACTTTTACCAGTGAAATTTTTAAACAACCATCATGGTATTTGTCTTATTTACTTGGTAAAGACCACAATCCAATTCAAATACTACTCAAGAGATAATATAATTTTGTCTTGCCATTCTTGTTCACAAATTGCAGAAATTTCTCCATGCATTTCAAGAAGTGACCATGCCTTCCCTATCCCTGTCCCAACAGGTCATGAGACCCCCCTCATGTTTTCTTAAAATGCTAGTGTTCCTGCTTTTTCTCTTCTGTTTTCCTTTCTCACCCTTTCTCATTTGTTCCATGCTTTTCCCTCCTGCTTTCTCCTTTTCTTCATTTCCTTCTGCCTCTCCTTTTTCTCTTCCTTTTATTAGCAATTCCAAGTGCCTGTCTGTGGCCCTTTACTTACTATGTGCTCTGTGAGGAGAAGGAGCTTCAAAGGTATCATCACAATTAAGAAGTGCTGTCTTAAAATGGGTATTAGTCTATAAGTTCAATACCAAAGAAAAGGGGTCCTTTTAAAATTGAATGGACAGAGTTGCATTTTTTGTAGGTGTAATAATATTTCCAATAAAGAAATTTAACTGGCCAGGCATGGTGGCTCACATCTGTAATCCCAGCACTTTGGGAAGCCAAGGCGGGCAAATCACTTGAGGTCAGGATCACTTGAGACCAGCCTGGCCAACCCTGTGAAGCCTCATCTCCACTAAAAATACAAAAAGTAGCCTGGCATGGTGACAGGTGCCTGTAATTCCAGCTACTCGGGAGACAGAGGCAGGAGAATCACTTGAACCCTGGAAGTGGAGGTTGCAGTAAGCTGAGATCACACCACTGCACTCTAGCCTGGGTGATAGAGTGAGACTTTGTCTTAAAAAAAATTACTGGACCAAGCTATACTAACTATATATATCTGAATATAAGAAAATGAATTTTCAAAAAGACTAAGAGGATCCACAACTGCCTGGAAATGATGAAAAAAATTCCACATGACTTTAACAGCACATTAAAAATATTGTTATAAAGTCCTATGGTATTGAATATTTCTGGAAACTCTTTTCTCCTTTTAAAAGTATTTATAAATTTTCTTTATAAAATTAAGTATTTTTATTTGAGACAATTTCAATTCTTTCTTAGCCAGACATTCATTACATAGTGAATTTTAAAGAAGTTTTTAATAGTGTTTCACTGTCATTTCTACCCAATCAAAACAGTTTTCACTGTTAGTGTGGACAGTCATTGTCATGTTTCATCAAGTCTGATATATAATCAGTCCTGGTGGGTGAGTCTATGGACAACATCCAGCATCTTGACCTCTGTACCTGCAAATATTAGATATCAAATCCTAGAGAGACAAAGGTCCAATCCCTAATCAAATCCTATCATCAGAATGCCAGATGGTGACATTAGAAATCAATTTTTGCTTCAAAGGCCTTACCTGAACTGAATACAGTATATGAGTATCTGATTGAGGTTTGGAAGGATTGCACAAGAAGTCTTAATTTTTGCTTCCTTATGAGTGTTGCATGGTTTAATTTTTTTCAAGATGTTTAGAAATAATTTTTTCAAAGTCTTTATGTGTGATCACTTTTAATATGAAGAAATCAGGAAAAACGGTGCTTTGAGCTATGGAAATGTGTTAGGATTTAAGTAGTGAATTAGAATTACAGAAGACTGATAGATTTTTCATTTATAATTTCTTACATGCAACATTTTTAAAAGATAAATATTTCCTCTTAATGGGGTCAGTAATCTCAAGAATGCTGTGTCCCTGTAGTTCTTAAAATGTTCTGGTTTTGATTTCTCCTTGTGTGTAGTTTAGAACAAACTTTGTAACTTCAGAGCCAGGATTTCATACACAATTTTAATCCAACTCTTTCCTTCTCTTTCCTTCACAGATTAACATGCTGAGACTCAGAAGGTGGTGATTTGCCCAGGGTCACAGAAAAGAAAGGCTTAAACACTGAGTTTAGGATTCCCAATCCAGAGCTCCTTCTATTACAGTATGCTTTTTTAGACAAGGAGTCGTTAGTTACGGAATGGAAAAACCATATGAAACGGGCTCACACTTCCATAAGTTAACAGATTATTTTCCACTTTAAACATATCCATATACACCAACAATTCAAACATATGAACGATAAATTAGTAATTCTTTCATAAGTAATTACTTTATGACATGTACGTGTCACTGACTTCCTTAAATGGTTGTTTTGATATACAACTTGCACTTTTAGGAAGCAGTAATGGATTTGCTCAGGACTTTATAGAATTCATCTAGAAAAAAATCGGATACATTCATGTTTTCTTCTGTAGCAGAGTGAAATACTTTTATGTTATTCTCATTTTTAATTTAAAAGGTAAATTCCCTAAAAAATATCCTTTGAAAAACCTGCTAATGAAAGGTCAGATCCTGGGGACAGCATAGCAATGTAGAAGAGTGTGGGCCAAGAAAACTGTGTATACTCTTAGCCTCAGTACTTCCTAGATAGAGGAACATGGGAATTTCAGCATCTAAGTAAGGATTTTCATAAGCTTTGCCAGTATGCTGAAACAATTGCTGTAATATGGACTCTCTCACCTGTTGTGTCTGCTTATTCTCTCTTATCCATTGAGTAAAATTCCTTCATAAGTGGAGTATCCCTTGAGAAAGCTTAGTGCATAGAGATAAGTTCATAACCCTTTCTCTTTTCCTTAAAGTGCATTCTAGGTATGCTGGTGAATTCAGTCTTACATTTGCCACTCAAACTTCTGTTTTGAGTGGTGTGAATATAAAGAACAAAGGTTATTTTTAGAAATTCTAATAATGGAATCTGTTTTAATCAAGCAATTAGTAAATGTCAAAAGCTTTCCCCAAAAAAATCTGGATGCTAACTCTTACACAACTTCTCACCAAAACATTTTTTCCTTGAGTCTTTTAAACTGAGTATACGCTGTTAGGTTTCTGGACATAAAATTCTGTTTATAAACTTTCTAAAATTTGGATATATTAATGGCTCAGAGATAACAACTGCTGTGAACTTCCAGAGTTTTCTTAACTTTATCATTTAGGTTGACTGAATTGGTATCTCGGGACTCTTCTGCAAAGCTTATGAACATTCTTACCGTATTTTTTAGCTTTTTTGCTGCATCACATTTGTTAATCTTCTAATTAGCTGTTTAGCTTCATCTTTAGTCCATCTTATTCACTGGCTGCACCACATCTCATTCATTATAATGTGTCGAAGAAGGATTTTTATGGTTCACATAAAATTGCAAGTATTTTTGGCAATGTATTATATTTGTTCATGATACTCTTTTGTTCAAAATTATTACATCTCTGGGGACAGGATTAAATAGTTTTTCTGGCATACTTTACACTTTACTTTTTGAGTTAGTGTTTTCATTTTTTGGTTTATCCAAGAAAACTAATGTTTAGCACAGGGTTTAGTTTGTTTTTAAACCTGATAACACGTAACAGTCATTGAATCAGTTTCTACTATTCTTTACATGGCCTCAGGGTGCTCACTGAAACTTAGACTATATTTTATTTCTAATTTAGCTACTATCTTTTAAATGTATCAGATCTAAAAATGATTGACCAGCTCAACAGTAACAGATTACATAATGTTTATTTGTAGTCCCTTTGGCTCAAATAAGATAAAAAAATGACTGAATCATAGCTGAATTTCAAAGATGATGAACATTTTATACACTAGGGATTGTGATTCCCTATAAGATAATATCTTATAAAATACCCTTAAAAAAGGGTATTTTGATTCCAATTTTCATTTTGTAATCACCTGTTGTCAAATTTACTTTCAAATTTTTTTTTTCTGTTCTTAAGTTTAAAAACTTTCTAGACCTTAGACGGTACGTAGAATGCCCATTGTATATGTTGAGTGCTTACAGGCTTCAGAGCCATTGTTACTAAAAAATAGATAAATAGACTATAATTGTAAATGAGAGTGTTCTGGAAGATTTCTTTCCTTTTCTTTTTCAGGACGTGAAAAACTTTACTTCATGAACTAGATGATAACGTAGTACAGAGCACACAGCAGGAATTTAGTAACTATTGCATGTAAAACCATTTTTAAAAGTTAGTATTGAAAACAGGATATTTTTCAGGACATTGACTTCCTAATTAAACAGTTTGAAAGAAAACATAATTTAGTAGCAAAACATATTGATAATAATATTTTGTATCATAATGATTTGTCACCTATACCAGTTAAAAATGTTTGAAATTAAATAAACTTGCTACCTCTTAGAGAGTTATCTCTACATGCTTATGAGGAATATTTTCTCTTTTCAGGACTAATTATTTTTATACAGTAGCTATGACATAATAGTGTATAATTAATTATCTGTCAACAAACAAACAACTTATTTGGTTGTATTTATTCATGCAAAATCTTTGTTTTAGAAAAAGGTATTTTAGGCCGGGTGCAGTGGCTCATGCCTGTAATCCCAGCAGTTTGGGAGGCTGGAGTCCACAGATCACTTGAGGTCAGGAGTTCGTGACGAGACTGGCTGACATGGAGAAACCCCATTTCTACTAAAAATACAAAAATTAGCCAGGTGTGGTAGCACATGCCTGTAATTCCAGCTACTCAGGAGGCTGAGGCAGGAGAATAATTTGAACCCGGGAAGCAGAGGTTGCAGTGAGTCAAGATCACGCCACTATACTCCAGCCTGGGCAACAGAGCAAGATTGTCTCAAGAAAAAAAAAAAGATAAAGATATTTTAGTGTAATGCCTTTTTTGAAAATGAAACTAGCACTTCTGATGTGTGGCTGACATGTTTCCTTTTAAACATGCATGAGCATTTAGATATTATTTTCACTTTATTTTAAATGTATTGAATAAGAGGAGTTATGCTCACAAAAAGTAATTTAGCTGGCCAGAAGAAGTCAAATATTTAGAAAAGATTATTTTTGAGAAAATATTTTAAAGCCATTTTAATATATACTGCAGGCTTTTCTACCAAGGTAAGATTCTAAATGTTCTCAGAGCACTGAATGGCTTTTAATCTAATGCTAAGCAGTCTATCTTACAAGATGTTACATATAGATTCACTTGGTTATAAATTCAAAAGTATCATGTGCTAAAATGTTTATAATCATTAAACTATTAAGAGATGAAGCAATAGCATTCTGTTGTCCTCTGACACTTTCTTTTACAGGATCACACTTTTTATCACAGTAATACACATTTGACATCTGGTTAGAGAAGAAAAAAGAACAGAGGAAGATCAGTGTCTTCATGATAGTAGTTTTTGTTTATCATGTAAGATGATAATGGACTGAACTTACCAGCTTATAATACAATTTTCATTTTATTTTAAACATATTTTGCATGATATAAAAATATTGATCACAGTGAGTTTTACCAATTATTGTTGCTATAAAAATGAATGCTGAAACAATATTTTTAGTGGAAATAAATTATATAGTATTCTTTAAAAAAAAATCACAAGAGAAAAATCTTGGCTGTTTGGTCACTGACAGAAAACCAGTCTTTACAAGAGGCCTTTTGCAGATGAGCTCCAGTCCATTTCTGTAAAGTTATCCACATGGTTCAGGAAACACAGACTTTTGTCTTTGTTAGCATGGACCCACAAAGGTCTCTCTGTTCATAGACAGTTCTACTGTGGCAACACAGTTTTCCATAATAGAAAATCGATGAACTGGAAAATAGTACAGTCTTAGTTCATATGTGGTCTTTTCCAATATGAAGGGACACAACGGCACACTTCTTCACTAAATGAAAATCCTGGCTCACAAGGCTTCTGGCGGTTTGCACATGGCCGTCTGTAACAGCTAGGAGAACAAACAAGAATACACTTTTGTTAAAGATCAAGGCAATGGATTCATTACGCTACCAAGGAATTTCTGTGCTTTTCTAAATTTCAGACTAGAACAAAATTACTAATTTTATGATGAAATTGTTCTTAGGCTCATAAGTTTGTTTCTGCTGAGAATTACAACATTTAAGAGGAATGGAAAGCCTTAAAATAAAAGTCTTGCTTGCTGATAGAACAAACGGAAGGATGAGGTATTGTAAGCATTAGTTCTTTTGAAGTGCTCTTTGCTTCATGGATGAAAGAAACATAAAACAGCAATTTTGAAAGTGAATATTGAAGGTCTGCTGACTTGCTGTGATCACATAAGCATGGCAGAATTCACACGAGTCAGGGACTTGTATGGGACCCAGACTTCTAGGGAATTAAACCAGCCATGTTGGCAGAACTGTGGTCCTTAGTGGGCAGCCTCACCCTCACTTTTGTGTCTCTACTTGGCAGCTGGCTGCACGATAGTGGCTAACTCTTCCTTTCCACCTGGGCTCCAGGTGAAACAGAGGCATTCTGGAGCATGTGGGTGAGAGGGACAATACTCAGCAGCCAGGGTTCCCCTTCTCCCATCCTAGACTTCAAGTTTCTAGTAGCAGTGAGAGGACAAACTACCAATTGGTCAATCTGTCCCCTGCCCTGTTGCTCCAGTGAATTGAGGTCTCATTTTTTGAGACACAGTCTTGTTCTGTCACTCAGGCTGGAGTGCAGTGGTGCGCTATCGGCTCACTGCAACCTCCGCCTCCCGGACTCAAGCCATTCTAGTGTGTCAGCCTCCCAAGTAGCTAGGACTACAAATGGGTGCAACCATGGCTGGCTAAGATTTGTATTTTTCGTAGAGACAGGGTTTTTCCATGTTGGTCAGGCTGGTCTTGAACTCCTGGCCTCAAGTGATCTGCCTATCTTGGCCTCCCAAAGTGCTAAGATTTCAAGTGTGAGCTACCACACCTGGTGAGAATTGGAGTTACATTTGAAAATCTTTTTGGAGTACGAGAGTGACTAATATGTGGGAATAGGTGTACAGGGAAAAGTGTAAGATGACCTGAGGTGGAAATCAAAAGTGCAACAAGAAAACATACAAAATTTGGTTTTGACATTTCATTTGTTTGGCTCTAGAAATGAAAGCACGTCCGGTTAATTTTTCTTAAAATTTGCAAATGCAAATTCATACTTATGACTACAGATATTCCTTTACTAAAAAGGGATACGATACTTAATGATCCATAAAAGCTGTTAATTAAGGCAATGAACCAAAGAATATATACTCTGCCCACTATATTTTGTAAAAAATAGTAAGAGAGAATGAGGAGAATATTTATTTTCCAAATATGATATTTTCTCTTTTGCTCCAATTCATATCACAAAACCTGGAATTATACACTTAGAAAAGTGAACATAGGATAAGTTGTAGTAAACGGAAAGTCTTTATGAAAGAACGTATACTATTAGGAGAAATGCAATGCGAGAAATATTGTCTAAGTTCATCTAAGAATTCTGTAGAAAAGGCCGGTTGCGGTGGCTCATGCCTGTAATCCCAGCACTTTGGGAGGCCGAGACAGGCGGATCATGAAGTCAGGAGTTCAAGACCAGCCTGGCCAATATGGTGAAACCTGTCTCTACTAAAAATACAGACACACACACACACACACACACACACACACACACACACACACACACACATACACCCCTAGCTGGGCGTGGTGGCACATGCCTGTAGTCCCAGCTACTTGGGAGGCTGAGGCAGGAGAATCATTGGAGCCCAGGAGGCAGAAGTTGCAGTGAGCTGAGATGGTGCCATTGCACTCCAGCCTGGGCAAAAGAGGGAGCCTCCATCTCAAAAAAAAAAGGGGGGGGGAATTCTGTAGAAAAACATGACGGCTGGTTAGTCTGTACGCAGACATAAGAATTTCAGATTTTAAATGTATACTAGACTCACTCAAGAAGGATTCAATATAAAACCTCTGTTTAAGGTTTCATCAGCCTCATAGTTGCCAAACCCAACAGAGAATTGTGTCCTTAGGTAACCTGTCCTTTCCATGACCTTTTTCTTTAAGCTCACCTCTCCTGTGACATGACCTTGTACTTTCCTAGTTGTCTACTTAATTTTCAGACCATTTGTTTTCAATCACTTTCGCTGGATTCTCTTTTTACATCCACTCTTTACATATGGGTAGATAATGTTCTTTTTAACAGAAAAAGCTTGTATTTCATTTATTTACTAACTTCACTAATGTTCATTATTGCTCTTTCCATAGTATACAAAGAGTCCATCTTTTTTTTCTCAAGAGTTTTGTGTTCTTATTTTAATGTATATTTCTGATGGTTTTCCTATACTAACATTTTAGCTACTGCATAAAAAGGCTTCAGTGAATCTAGCTATCTCATTGATTATATTTTTCTTCCCATATGTTGCAAAGTACCTCACAGGAATCCTTTTGAGAAAGAACTATATTTCAACTCCTACTGTAATAACCAAAATGATATTTCCAGAATGTGTATACTACTGTCTTCAGAAGGATATAAATACTACATCTTTTTAAGCCTTATTAAACTAAGTTTTATATTGAATCCTTCTGAGTGAGTCTAGCATACATTTAAAAATCTGAAATTCTTATGTCTGTATACAGACTAACCAGCCGTCATATTTTTCTACAGAATTCTTCTTTTTTTTTTTTTTTTTTTTTGAGACGGAGGCTCCCTCTTTTGACCAGGCCGGAGTGCAATGGCACCATCTCAGCTCACTGCAACCTCCGCCTCCAGGGTTCCAGTGATTCTCCTGCCTCAGCCTCCCAAGTAGCTGGGACTACAGGCAAGTGCCACCATGCCCAGCTAGGTGTGTGTGTGCGTGTATTTTTAGTAGAGACAGGTTTCACCATATTGGCCAGGCTGGTCTTGAACTCCTGACTTCATGATCCACCTGTCTCGGACTCCCAAAGTGCTGGGATTACAGGCATGAGCCACCGCAACCGCCCTTTTCTACAGAATTCTTAGATGAACTTAGACAATATTTCTCTCATTGCATTTCTCCTAATAGTATACATTCTTTCATAAAGACTTTCTGTTTACTGCAACTTATCCTATGTTCACTTTTCTAAGTGTATAATTCCAGGTATTGTGATATAAATTGGAGCAAAAGAGAAAATATCATATTTAGGAAATATATCTTCTCCGCACTCTCTCTTAATATTTTTTACAAAATATAGAGGGCAGAGTATATACTCTTTGGTTCATTGCCTTAATTAACAGCTTTTATGGATTATTAAGTATCGTATCCCTTTTTAGTAAAGGAATATCTGTAGTCATAAGTATGAATTTGCATTTGCAAATTTTAAGAAAAATTAACTGGACATGCTTTCATTTTTAGAGCCAAACAAATGAAATGTCAAAACCAAATTTTGTATGCTTTCTTGTTGCACTTTTGATTTCCACCTCAGGTCATCTTGCACTTTTCCCTGTATACCTATTCCCACATATTAGTCATGCTTGTACTCCAAAAAGTTCTTTCTCAAAATAAAAGGATTCCTATGAGGTACTTTGCAACATATGGGAAGAAAAATATAATCAATGAGATAGCTAGATTCACTGAAGCCATTTTATGCAGTGGCTAAAATGTTAGTGTAGGAAAACCATCAGAAGTATACATTAAAATAAGAACACAAAACTCTTGAGAATAAAAAGTTGGACTCTTTATATATTGTGGAAAAAGCAATAATGAATATTAGTGAAGTTAGTAAATAAATGAAATACAAGCTTTTTCTGTTAAAAAGAATATTATCTACCCATATGTAAAGAGTGGATGTAAAGAGAGAATCCAGTGAAAGTGATTGAAAACAAATGGTCTGAAAATTAAGTAGACAACTAAGAAAGTACAATGTCATGTCATAGAAGAGGTGAGCTTAAAGAAAAAGGCCTAAGAAGGGACAAGTTACCTAAGGTTACTTAAGGACACAATTCTCTATTGGGTTTGGCAACTTTGAGGCTGATGAAACCTTAGAGGTTTAACATAGCGCTCTAGGGCATAAACCAGGTTACAGGTGGTTGAATAAATAGTAGATGAAAACAATGCCTCATTTTTGAGCAGCTTTGAAGACAGAGCTGGGTTGCTAAAGTATGCTCAGCTTCACAGTAAGAGGCTAATAAAATAGAAGAAATTTGGAAACTTTTATAAACTGAGGGAGAAAAAAGTAGAGCTGAAGATGTTAAAGTGATAGAAGAATGAAGGAATGGCATGAAGCAATGTTGAAGGAATGTGGAGAAAATGTCAAATGCACAGGTCTGACTTAAATAGTAGGATCACCTTATTCTCTGGGATTAAAGAGGAAGAGGTTCAGGGATTAACACTGAATGTGTTTGAGTCCAATGACTTCATTTTTTTTTTCTTGATGAAGAAGAGGGCAAAACCAAGTTTAAGAAATGAGTTTTGAGTACCTTTAACAACATATTCATGTATTTCTCTAATTCTATCAAATACTTACATATTTTCATTTCCAGATAGAATTCTGTCTACAGTCAATGGTACTATCCTATCCTTTGTAAGTTTTACATACAAACTGTCTGCATTTAGAACAGTTGTCCTAAATTATGGCTGAAGGCAGCATCATACTTTTTGGTGAGGGCAGAGTGGATCGCCTATATGTATTTTGAGAAGATCCCCCAGGGTCCACTAATTTAGAGTATATTCTGAACTTGGATCTAGTTTTGATCCTCAAGGCTTCTGTGTTGCTTTTTTGGAAGCAAATCCAGTCTCATGAAGGTTTAGCATTGTTTAAAAAAATGTAATAGTAAGATTTTGTCTTGCAGAACTTACTGGGCTCATTCTAACAAGCAGTTGTTACTGTGGTTAAGAAAACTGCTTTTGGTTTAGAACATATTTAGTAAGAGCAATTCATACCCTTTATGAGGATCTCTTACCTGCATGTTTGGTGTTGGAACTTCTTTCCTTTTAACAAGCATTTCTGTGGACTTTCTGTACATTCACAGGCACATTTTCCAGGATTTAGGGGTTGGTTTCTGGGGCAGGTTCTTTTACATACACACTGGCATGTGTTTTCATCAAATTCTCGGTTGGCCCCGCATGGGCTGGGGAAGAGTTTGTTTTTACAGACACACTGGCATGAGTTTCTGTCTAGTTCTTTGTGGGGTCCGCAGCTGGCAGGCCGAAGCCCCCCTTTGCAGACACATTGACAGGTCTCTTCATCCAGCTCCTTGTTTGGTCCACAGATGTCATGGAATCCATCTGCTGAGTCTAGACAAACACAGTCAGAGCCTCTTTACTATACCTTACTTGGTTCTGGGTGTGGCGTAAAACAATTAAAAGCTTTTAAAAGCATCTTCCTTTGTATGTTTGCCATCAAATGGTTGTGCACAAGCATGGGTATATTCCTTTATAAAGGAGTTCAAAGTAATACCAATGTCAAGTAGAAAATGTACTATTTTTAAGTCACTTATTTGAAAGAATGATGAATATTGTACATACGGCTTTAATATTAAAGTATGTTAATCACAATATAGACCCTTGGCATTTAGTCTTTAAAACATCCTTCTTCTTACCATCTCCAGCATTTGAGGAAAACATAAAATCTTGCTGAGCCAGGCACCTGCAGATATGATTATTCCACATGTAATTGGTGGGGCAAGTCTTGTTTGCTGCCTGACACCTTTGGAAGAAATAGACGAGGTTAAGCAATGGTATAACTGGTACCGAGAAGGAACCATATCTGCTCACATATGTATCACAATACATGCTTATAAAAAAGCTTTAAAAAGATAAGAATTATGAAATAAAATGTGAGTGTTTTCTCCCAAACTCTCTCTACCCACAACTGCTATCAAATTCCAATCCCAGAGGTGATCACTGTTTGTGATATGGTCATATAGGACACCAGACTTTTATCTTTTTAAGGCAAACACATTGATTTGTATAATCATGTAAGATTTTAGTTTGTGAAATAAATAAGGTAAAACCTTTTATTTTACTTTGAAATTTGTTTTTTCCATTATACAATATATCATGGGCATTTTTATATGTTATTGAATAGAGTTCTGCTCCATTATTTTTAGTGGCTATGTAATATTATGTACAAAAGATGTACCATTATTTATTTTATCAATCTCTTAGGTAACTATCTACATCACTTCCAATTTTGGCTTTTTTGAGCAATGCTGGAGGAAACACCCGTGTAAATGCATCTTTACTGACTTATTACCAAAGCACAGATTCCCACATTGTAAAGGCTCCAGTAATGCAAAATTTCCACTCTGGACTGCACCAGAAAGTTATCAAAGATATTTTGCTTTGCTGTTGCTGTTCTAGCTCTTTACTTCCTTCCTTCTCTCCCTCCCTCCTTTCTTCCTTCTCCTCCTTCCTTCTTTGTTTTAGTAAAAATTATAAACCTAAGGCCTCAATCAAGTACACCAACTGCTCCTCTGGTGGTCCAATGGCCCCACTGTTGCTGAGACCCCTCTCTGTTGGTGCCCATGTGACATGAGCCCTCTCTAGGGCGAACATATGTCACAAGCTCAGCTTGCTCATTTTCTCTTCCACATCTGTAATCAGCCATTTCTTCAGGAGCCTTAAGTCTCTTTGTTGGAAAATGGCATTTTAGAGGCTATCATTTGAGATCAGAAGCGTTCAGTGCCATCAGATCACATTACTACTAGATCTTTTCAGGGGGCAGAGCTAGAAAAATGCATGTATATCCTGTAGAATGTTTCATTAGTTAATGTTTACCCAGTAGAAGGATTTTTGGTTTTTAGTATCTTAATTTACAGAATATATATCAACCTCTCACTGTTTCATTTTTCAACTAATGTTGGTGTGTAGATATCAAATGGAAGTATTTACTTACATCTTTCACACTCAATACAATATGGTAAACAATTTTATGTGCTGGAAGAACGTTGAGTTACATTTCAAACTGATAGAATATAGTAAAAATCCTATGTAGCCATCTTAACATGTGCATTGAGTGTAAATAAACAGGCCATTGCTGAGAAAGTTATGCAGTTACACTCAGTGTGACAATACATTTTTCTTTCAATAATAGCGTGGTAACTCTTACAGCACCACACGAAGGAATTTTTCAACAGGAAAATAAGCAAATTTGCATTTTGCAACCATGCCTTCCTTCAGCTGAAACACCATTTCTGAAGATTTAGCAAAGCTTTCCTGTCTAGCAGTCTCAACAGCACCTCCTAGACACAGAGGTGTCTTCAGTCCTCTTAATATGCCAGTTTGTCTAAGATTGCCCAGTTGTCCTTCACCCACCCACTGCCTTCTACAAATAGCAATGACTGATTTGACCCTTCTTTCTTTCTCCCTTCTTGACTTTCTTTAAGAGTCATGTCTTCTTTAGCATGGAAGAAACCTATTATAGGTCTTTTATTTAATTTGGACTTTTAGCTTTTTGATTGCTATTTGTTATTTGCTATACCATACCATAAAGTAATAATTTCTCATACAGCATACACAAAGTCCATGTAACTACATGCAAAGCAACTGTAAGTAGTAACAGCAATAATTGTTGGATGATTAGGAAACAATACACCTTTTAGATTTTATCAAGATAGTTTGACACTTTTCTACAGGCATTATTAGGTATACATTATTTTGTGGGAAATAGTTATGTTTTGGGTTTACCTTCCATTCACTATAATTGTTCCCATTTAGAACAACAAAAATGTGCTATAAATATCTATTTTTTAGAATAGATTACTGATCTTAAGCAAGAGATTCTTGTGTATATTTTTAGAGAAAAAAATTTCATATTGTTACCTCCAAATCCAAAGAACATTACTGGATTTTAATGTACTACCTGGACTTCATACTAATAACTTCCAATAAATCTTGGCTTCTAACAATCTTCACATAAACTGTTATTTGCTTTATCCTGCATATATTATGTACTTTTTTGTTTTTACTTTTGAAAGTGTCAAACATGTATGTAATTATCAAAGTTAAGATTATGAGAAAAATGTATAGGCAGAGAAGTTCTGTATCATCAGCAAGTTTTTTTTTTAGCTTTTTGGTTGATGTTTTCAGGGTACTTCTTGTCAAAAAAATGTATGTGTGTGTATATGTATTTTTTTTTCTCCTTTTCTTATGCGGATGATAGCATACCTTACATACTATTTTAAACCTTGTTTTTTCACTTACCAATATTTCCTGGAGAACATTGTACTTTCCTAATAATTTTAGGGAATTTCAAGGGCAACACTCTACTCATTGTACACTTTTTGTCATTATTTTCTTGGTTAATCCTGAACATGTATTTTTCTAGGTAAAATGTAGACAGTACTTATCAATTTTCCAAAACAGTATCATTGTTTTTAACATTTGTATCTTCTCAATTGTTAGCATCGTTCCATCAAATAGAATACAACTATGTTAAGTTCTATAACAGCCATGCAATTAATCCTGGCTGCATGAAACTCATGACCTTATTTTATAAATGGCAGTAAAATCATTTTGGTCATATTGCTTCAATGTCGATTGATATATGGTTTAAGTAACACACTGCCATGTTGGCATCAAGTGACCATTACACTGTGTTGGTGGCAGTAGAAAGACATCTTTCATTCTAAAAACATATGATTTATACTGCCATTACCTAAGCCAGTGTATTCCAACCGCTGCTTGCAACTCATTAACTAATCATGAAATCGGTGACATGGGCTCAGAAATGCATTTTAAAATATAATAGAATGGCATACAATAAAATACAAACTAATAGAATGCATGTGATACAGTTTGCTTCCTAAAGAAAGCACCCTGCTTCAAAAGTGAGGAACAAGTTCTTGGCATTCAAAACTTCTCATGTAAAAATATGGGCGAGCGGTCAAACTTTCCAAAATATTCTTATTTTAGAATGCAAGAAAATGTAGTCATAATGGACAGAAGGTTTAGTAAAATTTGGTTAACTCCCTTACATTTTAATCTCCAAAGCATTTCTTCTTACTGAAATTTCTCTTCTAGTTCTGAATATTAATGTGTGAGCACATACTTTAAAAGTTCATATTTTTTGTATACAGTATTTATAAAACATATTGATTCAAAGACATTCTGTCTGCAAAGCAGGGAATTGCACGATTATTTGCAAGGTTTATCTATGTTGAGAATCATGTGAATAACTAACTTCCTATCCCCCGCCAACCCCACCACATGCACACAGACACAACCACAATCCTGCCTGTATCATGCATGAACAATAAAGATGCTTTTACCAGAATTGTTTCATTAATTATTTTCACAGATTCACTTGACTTCAGTTTGACAGCTATTGCTTTTTGCTGGCTAAAATCAGATGACAAAAATATGAGTATATGTGCTTTTCAACTTAAAGAACAATTAATTTAATGATAAAGAAAATCTTACTTTGGCATTTCTCTCTCCTTTGAAATATTAAAAGATAAATGTGCTCCAAATATGTTCCATTACATTATATTCTAAATGTTGGGTAGTAACTGCTAGCTCTTATATTTTGAACATCATAGCAGGCTATTTTGTGCATGCTATTTTTGTGATTCTTTCATATTCTACACTTTTTGGCACTGAGGTTTTCCTACCCTTGGAGATTTTTTGACTCCTCAAATCCACATCTAAGGAACTAAAACATGCTAACACATTTGTTTGGCCTTAGAACTGAGCTAAAATGTTACTCTTTTTCAAAGAGCTACAATCTTTGTTATGTGTTTATGTGTGTGTGTGTGTGTGTGTGTGTGTGTGTATAACATAACATTAAAATGCATTAACATTATATATGTAACATATATGTTACCTCCAAATCCAATTAACATTACTGGATTTTAATGTACTACCTTGACTTCATACTAATATGAAGTATTTTTCCAGCTTTTTTGAAGTATGATTTTTCCAGCTTTATTGAAGTATGATTGGTAAAAATTGTACATATAGAAGGTGTTCAAAGTGATGTTTTGGTATATGTACACACTGTGAAATGATTACCACAATCAAGCTAATTAACATATCCACACCTCAAAGAGTTACCGTGTGTGTGGGGTGGAGGAGGGGATGGAGTGCAGTGAGAACACTAATGAGTAGAGTATGCTGTACATGAGGTCTCCAGAGCTTATTCACCTTGTAACTGCAAGTTGTCACCCCCTAACATTTCCCCATGTCCCCTACCCCAAGACCCTGGTGACCACTCTTCTATTCTGTATCTATGAATTCTACTTTCCTAGAGATTCCATATACAAGGGCGATCAGCAATATGCATCTTTCTATGTCTGGCTTATTTCACTCAGCATACTGTCCTCCAGGTTATTTCATGTTGTTGTAAATGGCAGAATCTTTGTAATATATTTCTAATTGAAAAAAATTAACTGCACCTTGATTTATGTTAAACTACTTATTGATTTACTTCCCCAGGTCTCTCTTAATACTTCACAGATCATTCAAAATGAATTATAACATTAATGTGAATTCAACTGTATCACATGATGACTTTTTTGAAAAGCAAATTATTCCTATAGACATGAACTGTGTTATCAATCAAGTACTCTCATTGGAAGCTCTTTTAATAAGGTTTTTCACAACAACACAACAAAGGAAAATTTTGCTTACCATGTGGCACCTATGTTTCCATAGCTGTGTCCCTCACATAGCCTTCCCACCCCTAGTCTTGCTCAATGAGAGGTGGGACCACTAGCATTAGTGTAACGCATGTTTTAAGGCAGGTACCATGAACTCTCACACACTCTGTCAGAGCATCTTCACATCATTCAGTGGGCTATCCAACAGGAGGCTCTGTACCCCATTAAGAAAACAAATAAGGGAAACCTGACTACATTAATAATCTGGATAAACAGCCAAATAGGATTTTGGTTTCCCAAATGCCAAATGCTGATGTTATTTGAACTTCAAGCCTGTAATTATATTATGAAGAGTATACATACAGACCTTTGTTGTCCAAGCTTTCTCTCTGAATAGCAGTTGGAAGAGCAACTATATTCTTTCATGGTCAGAGCCACAAAGCCCTGGGTAAAATGCTTCAACAATTCTGTCCTAAATGTCTTTGAATTGTGTTCATCTTGAGTTTCTTATGCCTGACCCTTGTATACACTTGACTACTTACACAGAGATTGATTTGCTTATACTTTGGAAACAGCAGTTAATAGTGAATGGAAAGTGGTTAAGTAAAAGTGGACTTTATATTCAATGTTATTAAGTAATTTCTTCAGTACTACAGGTAGAAATAAGAAACACATACATTTTAGGTCTTATATAAATTGTTAAAAAGGCACATGCTTAATAATACTCATTGAAAAATACGTAGATTTATCTTCTGTTGTATTGATTTTTATTGATTCCACATGAACTTGTGTTTGTGTCTGTTTGTGTTAACTGCTTGCTTGTGTTCCATTAGTCTACCGACAGGGAGAACAGAGGGCAGAGTTGGGGTTTGTTCAGACATAAAAGGAAAAGATGGAGAGTAGGACGAATCAATGAAAATTCCATAGTTGTAACAAGTTTGCCAGTCTTAATATTTGAAAGGCTAATACAATCATTGCATTAATTTAAAATGGGGGTTTAGGCTGGGCATGGTGGCTCACACCTGTAATCCCAGCATTTTGGGAGGCCGAGATGGGCAATCAGCTGAGGTCAGGAGTTTGAGACCAGCCTGGCCAACATGGTAAAATCCCATCTCTACTATCAATAAAAAAATTAGCCAGGTGTGCTGGCACATGCCTGTAATCCCAGTTACTTGTACTCAGGAAGCTGAGGCAGGAGAATCACTGGAACCCAGGAGGCAGAGGTTGCAGTGACCTGAGATCATTCCACTGTACTCCAGCCTGGGCAACAGTGCAAGACTCTGTCTCAAAAAAATAAATAAAAATAAGAAATGTGTTTATATGTTTATTTTTTCATTTTCGTCTTGGTATAAAGTAAGCAGTAATCTGCCATATACAAAAGCTCACCTACTCTGAGACTTGGATATAAAGCATGTCACATTATGTTGTCACCAACTAGCTGAGTACACAACTTAGTTGAGTTGGAAAGCCACCAGAACTGGGAATGAGGACACAAGGAGGGTAGGATAAGTATGGAAGCCTATGATTTTCTTCTCTGTTATTTTTTGTATTTGCTTGGATATACAAGCTTGAGAGAAGTACTGGCAGGTTGAAACAATGGAAATTCTATGGTTACTGGATTTATCAGCTTGTCACATAATTCAAACTAACAGAATTAGTACAGAGGATTGATAAGGATAAATAACCAGGAATTAAGAAAAAAAGGTCCTTCAACAACAGCTGCTTGTCTCATTACCTTGTGACAGCCACGTCATCAACAGAAAAATGAAAACAGAACAATGATGACAATAGAAACATGTTATGAGGGTATTAGAGTTGCTATGACATCTAAGTGGCCGGTTGATGCCAGGAATCCAGGGGAGGGAGAAATGAACAGGTGGGCAGTAAAACTATTCTGCATGATACTGTAATGGTGGACATAGGTCATTTATACATTTGTCAAAATCCACAGAATTTACACCGAAAAAAGAGGGAACCCTAACGTAAGCTGTGGATTTTACTCAACGACAGCGTGTCAGTATTGGCTCATCAACTGTAACAAATGTACTATGCTGATGCAAGATGTTAAAAATAGAGGAAACTCATGGGGGAGGATAGGATGTTATATGAAAGCTCTCTACACTTTCTGCTCACTTTTTCTGTGATGCTAAAATTGCTAAAAACGTCTATTAAATTTTAGAAAACAACTGGTGAATCTGGTCTAATAATATGATGTTTATTAACAAAAATTGTCCATGTGTTTGGCTGAATGTAACTTTCAACTTTATGACAATCTTTGATCTACTAGCCCCCAATTCTAGGCAAATCACTGCCATAATTTCAGTGCAGAGATGGACTGATGCAATCTCCTCAGCTGTACATATTTTGCTGTTATTTCTCACAATCTATCAACAAGTCATAGGAATGCCATGCTTTCAATTATCGTATTTTAGAACGTAGAGATGAGACAGTTCAAAAGCAGGCAAACTATATATCAAAGTTACCTTCCCTTTAGAAAAACAATAATGCTTAGAGCCTGGAATACCTTGTCTGAGTTCCACTGGTAAATCCATTCATATCAACAGGTGATCCTTTGAAGTGTGAGACAATGTTTAGATAATGAGCTTTGTAGTAAAAAGGATCAACAGACATATGACTTATGATTTCAAAAACAGCTGCATATGGACATAAAGATTTTGAACTGGCAAAGAGGATAATTTCAGGGCAGACTAAAGATGCATGCTGAAAAACAGTAGTTTCTGATTGTCTAGTACAAGACTGTGGTCCAATTAACTGGTAGCTAAGCTATCTCTCTATTTCTGCTCTGATACAATTTATTAAATTAATGTTATGCTATTTTGTTTCATTCTCGTTTGGTAAAGCAATAATGTATAACCTTCAAATTAAAAAGGAAAGAGTAAAGCATTATGGATAAAAGTAAAACTCATGGATATTTAAGCATCTAAGCATTTGGACTGAGGATCTGTTGGAGATTAACAGACCAAAGACATTGAGACTTCAAGTTCCAAATCAGAGGCTTCCTTGGCTATAAATCTACTCTATTATTTAGAAATAAGACGAATTCTCATAAGAATAAAATCTTCCTAAATAAACCCTAGTAAGTGTAGCTTCTTGAAAGCAAATAAATTTTACTAAGTAAATAATGTCAACATTTTAATAAAAGAAATAAAAGCTAGTGAATAAATAAAAATGCAAATTAGCCTTCAGGCTAGACTTACCCTTTTTTTTCCTCAGCTTTTTTTCATCCTTTTTCTCTTTTTCATCACAACACAACTGTATTATCAGGTTGAAATAATACCCATCTTTTATATTTATTAACCATTAAAAATAATTCAAAATTTCTTGGCTGTACTGAACATTGTCCTTTCATTCATTCCTCTACCCAGAAACAACCCCTGCTCCCCTAATACTTCTACAGAAAAGGTGAAATTCCTGCCATGTGTGTACCTATGCAACAATCTTGCATGTTCTTCACATGTACCCCAAAACCTAAAATGCAATAAAAAAAAAACAAATAAATACATAAATAAAATAAAAGGTGAAATTCTCTAGGCTGGTGCTCCAAGCTTTAGAATCACAGCATTGTCTTTTTATTAAATCTCCTATTGCTTTCACAGCTTAAGACTCAATTAATCTGGTTTATTAACTGCCCTCAGAACGTGTTATTTTCTTACATCTTTAGGGGCATTGTCCATGCTATCCAAATAACTAACTAATAAATTTAGTACTATTAACTTCAAGGCCCTTGTCTATGTGACATCATGCTCTCCTCTTTGATTGTACCATCTTGCTAATCTGTAAATATGCTGACTTCCCTATAGTACATTGTCACAGAATGTTAAAAAAAAAGCATAAAAACTTGTGTTTATTTATTTAATGGAATGCTGTATAGTCATTAAATGAATAAACCAGGTCCGTAGATTGCAATATGACTATATCTCTAAAACACAATGTCAAGAGAAAAAAAAATGCCAACTTACTTAAAATACAAAACACTCAACACTGCACTATATAATATCTTCTGGTATGTTAGTACATACAGATGCCATAAAAAACAGATAAGAGTGAGAATAATATAATTTTAGAGTAGTGTTTACCTCTGGGAATGAAGGGTGAACAATGACGACTGGGGATTTGGGTTGTATGTTTAGTAAATATGACAAGGTGTGTGTGTATATATATATATATATATATATATATATATATATATATATACGCACACACACACACACAATTTAGCCATGAAAAGAATGCAATCCTGTCATTTGCATCAACATGGATGGAACTAGAGGCTACTATGTTAAGTGAAACAAGATAGGCACAGAAAGACACATATCTCATGTTCTGACTCATTTATGAGATCCAAAAAAGTGAATCTCATGGAGGTAGAAAGTAGAATGATGGCTACCAGAGGCTGAGAAGGGTGGGTCAGTTGTGAGGGGAATGAAGAGAGGCTGGTAATGCATACCAAAGCACAGTTACATAGAAGAAACAAGTTCTAGTATTCCACAGCACAGTAGGGTAACGATAGCTAATAACATTTTATTACATATTTTCAAAGTAGCTAGAAGATTTAAAATGTTTACAACACAAAGAAATGATAAATGTTTGGGGTGATGGATATTCAAAATATCCTGATCTGATCATTACACAATTATATGCATGTATCAAAATATCACATATACCCCATAAATACATATAATTATGTATCAATTAAAAAAATAAAAATGCGGTAATAACCACATCCCAAAAGGAATGGATTATATCCAAACAAATTTAGTTTGAATCTCTGCTTTGCTACTTTTTTAGTTCTGTGACGTTGAGGAAGTTTACTTACCCTTTCTGATTCGGTTCCTCATGTGTAAATGGGAATTCCATTTCACTCTCTTGCTTTCTCTCCCCATTTCTCAAAATACACTTTCCCTCTCTGTGCCCAGAGTATGGTAAGTTATTAGCAAATAAACTTACAATCTCTATTTCATACCGTTGAGCGAATGGAGTAAGTCCCAGTCATTCTAGAACCACTCTAGCATTTGGCACCTCTAACCACTTCCTCCTTCCTTGAACTCAGGTCTCCACTGGCTTTTGTGGTATCTCTCTCTGTTGTTATTCTGATCGTTTAAACGCTTCTTCTCAATCGCCTGCACAGATGACGGTTTCTCCAGATTATTGTGTCTCCTCTACATATTATTGTTTCTTAAATACTGATTTCCCCACAGTTTTACCTGTGGCTCCTCTTGTCTTCTTACTTTCTATATTTCCTTTGGTTGAAGTCATCTCTTCCAATTGTTCTAACTGCCAATTTGATGTCTTACAAATATTACAAGCACTCAGGCTAACGTGTAAAATCTCAGTTCTCCTTTTCAGATAAGGTCCTCCTGTTAACAGGTACTTCTTCTTTTGAATGTTATTCATACAGTTTCATCCTCAACTTCTCCCTCTTTACCATCCCCCATATGTGGTTCCCAAGTCCTATGCTTTCTTGTATTTTAAATGTTTTTTCCCCCTCTTTTCTTTCCATTCCCATTTCCACTGCCTTGGCCACCATCTTTATTATTTCTGTCATCAATTATTTCAGAAGATTACTCCTGAATTTTTCCACCTCCCATTTTGCTTCCTCTAATCCACATACTCCCTTGCCACCATGCTGTTCTTTCTATAATGCAAAACTGCAGATACCACGTCTCCGCACATATAGCTTTAGTGATTCTCAAGAGACTTTAAGAAAGAGCCCATCCTTGGCCTTGTGTATGTGATTCTGTTGACCTCTCCAGACTCATGCCTGCCCTCTCTACTGTATCCATGCCTCCAGGATGCTTTCTTACCACACTGATTTCAGTCATATGTTTACATGGCTGGCTCAAGTATGGAATTTCTTCCAGAGTAATAATTCTATGTATTTTTCTATCTCAATGGTCTAGCACATTATTAGTACCTAGCAGAAACACAAATGCTATTTGTTGAATGAGTGAATGTAGTACAGCATAGTGTTTTAGACACTTATTATATTAGAAATATTTATGTTTGTTTGGACTCTGGTACATGAGTTCCTTAAAGAATTATATTATTCATTTAAAAAATACCCCATATTCCCTCGTACAGATAGAAGACCTGACATAAATGTCTGATGAGTGAATAAACAAATACTTCTACCAAGGAGGAAAATCTAGGGGATCACTGCTTAATCACAAACGGCTCCCTCCATGAAAAGAGTCTCTATTAAAGGGCCCATGGAAATACATAGTATTCAATTTGAAGAAAATATGAGAGGAAATAACTTGAAAAAATAATCTGTGGGAACACGAATATGAAAATTGGTATCTCACTGTGTCTGCTAGAGATAATTGCTACTTCCTCTGGCTTTTATGAAACTTTCTAATATTGAGACTTGAAAGTTTTCCTGTAAATACTACGCATGCTAGAAGATATTGGAGGAAACACATGGGTTTTAGAAATAAAATAATTAATTTTTATCTTTTCCTGGCAGATTTTTGGCTGCTTAGCATTGTACACATTAAAGTTTCCAAGACTCAATTTCCTAATCTGCAAGATGTTACTAAAAACAGCAGCAATCACTTATTGAATGCTTATTACGTTTTAAGTACTATAGTAATATTTAACATGGATTGCTGGTTATAAAAATCACAACATCCCTGAGTTAGGAGTTATTACTATATTATGCTATTATACAATATTAGATTAATATAATATGGTATACTTTCATTGAACAGATTGATTTCAGTGAGGATTAGGTTATAATGTTATATTGTATGAAGTTATACTAACATTCTTACTCATATATTCTTTTGTAGATTAAAAAAATGTGTCACAGGAAGGTTTACAGAACCTACTCAAACTCAAAGAGAAATCAGAGCACAAATTCTCAAAACTGGAAGCCACCTACAGCATCCACACTTTTCAGCCCCACGCTATGTGATGTGTATCACGAATGCAGCCACCAGCAGTATTTGTATGAATGTGAGACAACGTGTGGCAGAAGCTCTGTAATATTTAGTAAAATAAAACAATAGTAATGTAACTATAATATGTGTTGTTCTTACTTGACTATGAGTGCTCTAAGGTCAGAGGCAGCCAAGTGCATCTTTGTCTTCTCTAACAGGATCTAGAAGTGTTCTTTATCTTAGTGACTCCACATATAGTTTATGGATGATGCTGGGAAATCTCCCTCCCTAATGAATCACAAGCATCTTAAAGATTTGACTTAAAAAGTTATTTGAAAGGTATTAAGAAATCTACTTTAAACCTAAACTACTTTAAAAATTATATTTAATAATGGGATTTTTTTCTAGGCTTTTCAAAAATCAATTTTGAGGAGTAATTTGCATACAATAAAATGCTCCTATTTTGAATTCATCATCTTTTCATAAGTTAATGTGCCCACAATAACTACTGTCACAGTCAAAATACAGAATATTTCCAGCACCTCACAATGTTTCTTTTGCCCCTTCCCAGTCAATCCCAATTCACATCCTGAAACACACATTGAATTGCACTGAATTTTGTTCTCCCACTCTACAGTACATTTGCCACTTTTTCTTTGAGAGGGAGTCTTGCTCTGTCACCCATGCTGCACTGTAGTGGTGTGATCTTGGCTCACTGCAACCTCTGTCTTCCGGGTTCAAGCGATTCTCCTGTCTCAGCCTTCTGAGTAGCTGGGACTACAGATGCCTGCCACCACACCCAGCTAATTTTTGTATTTTCAGTAGAGACGGGGTTTCACCATGTTGGCCAGGATGGATTTGATCTCTTGACCTCGTGATCTGCCTGTTTCGGCCTCCCAAAGTTCTGGGATTACAGGCGTGAGCCACAGCACCTGGCCATATTTACCTCTTTTAAGAGTTTCATGTAAATCAAATCATATAGCACTTACTCTTTTTAGTCTCGCTCATTTTACTCAGCTTAATGTCTCTGAGATCCTTTCATGTTCTTGTATCAGCAGTTCATTCTTTTTACATTGCTCAGCAACGTTCCAATGTATGTATATACTAAAATGTGTTAATCCACTCATCTTTCATGGGCTTTTGAGTTGTTTCCAGTTATTGACTAATAAAAAATATTTGTGTACCAGTTATTGTGTGGAAATATGTACACGTTAAATTCATAAGAAACTCAATGGTTTTGCAAAATGATTGAACAATTTTAATACCCATTGGTGACATATGAGAGTTTTGGTTGCACCACATTCTAACACTTTGTTTTGTCAGTCTTTTTAATTTTAGCTACTGTGATGGTGACTATTCCTCTGAAATCTTAACAAATGTTAGAATTTTATAACTTAGTTAAATGTCCATCATATACATATTATCACTAGTGTAGTTTTTTATTAAAGTATGGGCTATAATTCATAATGGGTTGAGACCAATATTTTCAAAAAGAAAAACAGAATGAAAAAAATATTTGGGTATATCACATGTAATAAGGCAAATATTCATAAAGGGAGTAAAATCATCTCTAAGAAGGTAAAAATTTGGTATGGGGCTGGGGGAGTAGCTGAAATCTCATGTAGAGAGCCCAATGATTTTTGGCTCTCCAAAACCCAAGAAAATCATATTCCTTAATACTTAAATTCTATTCGGTTTTATTGGCTATTACAGCACTGGCAATGAAACGTACCCTAAATGTTTGAAAATTTACGAGCTATGAAATTATGGTGGCTAGATGGCTGTGACTGGAGGACTTTCTCTTGACTGACTGAGTGATTTCAAAGTCATATACTGAGTGGGATCTATGTGGGCCTATTGGCTGCCATTGGTTGCCTTGTGGATAATGCTTATGCTTGGTCCTTGGTGCTTTTGTGTGTGACTCGAGCTCTGAGAATCAAATAAGAGTAATTTATATTTTATTATTAATTCTGCAAATGTTAGTCATATCATTACTATGTCAAATGATGAAAAAGTTGACAATATCTAAATTGATATTTATCAGCTATATAAGTTAAAAGTTGTTTTCTTATACTGAACAAAGTTAATAGTTAAGCTCTAAAAATGATTTTACTTTTGCTGGAAAAATAATGACTTTGTTTTTATAAATTATTATAATTATATATTCGTATCAATTACTACTTTGCATATATAATTTGATATATTACAATTTATATAAGGAAATAGATTACCTTAAAAGTTTCTCAGCAAGTATGATTATAAATTTATATTAGCTGTTAAGACATTAACAATTTTTAATTTAAATATTAACTTAAACATTTTATTTTGTCATTTAACCCTATATTGAATAAGAAAGTACTTTATACTTCCTTTTTATGTATAAAGCACAGAGATACACATAGTATAAAGAGGGACAGAGTATATTTATGATACTAAAATTTTAGGGGGAAAGTGATTAGGAGAAAAATGTTTGTAAAAGGATCCTTGGGGTTGTGATGAGAAAGCTTGAGCAGCACTATAATATTAAGGACAATATTTTTAAATGATAATTTGTTTTAATTTAATGTTTATACATAACTAATTATATGTGAAGTTATCTGGTTGTCTAATTTAAAACTCTTTAATATTGATTTGTGTGTGTGTGTGTGTGTGTGTATACACACATACACACAATATGTGTGTATACCACATACATCCTGGTTTGGAATATAAAATGTATTTCTTACTGTAGATAGTGGTTTCAAAAATACTGAAAACACATGGATGAGGAAATGAATCAAACATGGATATTAATGGTAATAATAAATCTGCCCTTTAATGACTACCTTCTGGATACCAGACACTCTGCTAAGCATTGCATAAGCATTCAGTACTTCATTCAATCCTCTTTACATCTTTATAGTTTATATATAAAGAAACAGAGTTTCAGAGACATAAAACAGCTACCCAATCATAAATAATGAATGAGTGGCAAATCTGAATTCAGAATCATATACTGCTTACTCTAAGATTCAGGTTCTTTTTGCTGTAGCTTCCTGTCTCTTCTTGACCTCAAATAATGTATAGGATAGTAGTTATATGAATAAGTATGAAAACATGGCAAATGCTATAAAATACATCTAGACAAATAAGTTATTTTATTTAACAAGTATTAATATACATTGCTTAGCTGACAGCTTTGGAGTGTGATTTCCTCCTTCATCTGTAAAATAAGGCAAATGCTGCTGCTGACCTTCTAGATGAATTTTTTAAGGGTTAAATCAGACATATAATGCAGGTAAAGGGCTGAGGGCACAGGAACGGCTCAAGCTTTTTTGTGTGTTGTTAGCTGAGTGCAGAGGACTTAACTTCCTGAAAACACTCTCAGAATCCAGTTCCACATGCAACATTTGCAAACCCTGATAAAGCCATGTGAGGATGAGTTAATCCAGTAAGTGCTATGGGTATTCAAGAAGCAAAGGTGGCTGTGGTATTTGGAAAAGGCAAATGCAGGAGAAAGACCTTTACCTGAACTCCTGAACTCTGAGAAGTGGAAAGGGCTTTGGAAAGGCAGAAGAGAAGCTAGTGCCAGAATAGAAACAAGATACAGAGCAGGAAATGAGCTTGGCGTTCCGGGAATCGGACTTGGTGAAACACAGACTGGGTGAATAATGGAAGACAAAACAAGAAAGCAAGGCTGACACCAGAATAGAATGGTGAGAAATCTGTGCTCAGTTCTTTGAGCAACTGAAAATCACTGTTTCTGATGAGAAGAAGGAAATGATGCCTTTTAAGCTTCATAAAACAGTGACATTATACAACAGGAGAAAGGCTTGATGCTTGAAAACTAGTATTAATATCACCGCATTAAATCAGACACGCAGAGGATGATATGGCAGTGATGGAAATGAAATATAACTTTAGTTTGGAACACATCTCCCCCTCTGCAAAATAATCAATCGTGTTTAGATGGGATAGAAGAAGTAATGACAACTCTGTGATTTCAAGGCCTCAAAGAAAATGAGAATACACTTCCATGAATAATGTAGAAACAAAGGATTTAACAAGTCTTTCTCTTTGTACTTATACAGAATATAATTACAAACATAGCAATAGATTTAGATAAAATATTGTAAGTCAAAAATATGGTTACATCTTCAATTGTAATTTTGGAAACCATGAGTATGGAGATAATGGCTAAAGCTCTCAGAATGGATGAGTCGCTGAGGGTTTCTCCCCAGCACTGATGAAGGTGAGCAGAACTCTCATGCCTGCAGGGATGAAACTGCACATATGGCATCCTCTTTAGTTCGGGTGGTAGTAGTCTCTTGCTAGTATCAGCATAAATTTATTCACAAATGTAAGATCTTCTCTTTCTCCCATAAAAGGGGACACATCTCTGTCAGTCAAACTAGGATGTCCTCCAGGTTTTCCTAAACTGTCCCTACACAAACCAAGGATCCCCCTATTGGCCACACTAAGCAGAGCAGTACAAAGTGATTCAGTGGGGAAGACCATGGTTTGCATATTACATTTTCTGTTGAGTCTTTTAAAAATGCAAGGTTATCTTAAATTTTTTGCAATGTACATGTTTTTGAGTCAATTTATGTAAATATTTGTTACAAATGTTGGAGTTATGTAAGTTTCATCCATATACACTAGATATCCTAAGGAACAAAGGGTTGCATCCCTACTTTGGGGCAGAAAGTTCTCAGGTCTTAGGTGGTAATACATATTAATTCATTATCAACTATTCACAGGGTCAGAACACGATGCTCCATCTGTATTTTTCTATATGATCACATGAAGTATATGCTGCCATCTGCCCCTCCAAAAAAAATAGGATGGAAAGGAAACCTGAATAACAAATGATAGTTTGAATGGTAATTTTAAATGATATTAAGAGAAATTCTTTCAAGTAATTAAGAACTATCTCACTATTCAAATCTTGCTGAAATAAGAAACATGGATATATATTTTTGTATTTGAGATTGAAGAAAACAATTGAATGCTAATAGATATAAAATTATTTATATTTACTTTTTGTTTTGGGCTAAAATCTTATCAAAGCTGAAATGTTTTGAGATTTAATATGATTTATGAGTTAGCATACCTGATTTCATAAATGTTAATTAAGCTACCTCTCTGATATTTTATGAATACTTGTAGAATGTGTTTTATTCCACAGACATACTTCTTTTATATTATGAATTACTTTGCCTATAAAATGGGCTTCCCATTGATTTGTAATTTTAAGTTTATTTTCAAGGTATACTACACAACATTTTGTCTTCGTTTTGTATTTGAAGCAGAGTATATTATAGTAAACTTCACAAAGGTTATTTCAATAAACTTATGTTTACTTGAAAATAATCTAATATTAGTAGAGGCTGCAAAAAAAATAGATTTAATTCATACTCACTGTGGTAGTGTCGCTGGCAGGGAACGTCTAATAATGGAATGAACTTGTCTGTAAACATCCAGTTTAGACATGCATCGGCAGGAAGTGTGATTGGCAAAACTGACTGTTACTGGTTTGGGGCCTTGAGAGAGTGGCACTGTAATTTCAAATAACTACAAAGAAGGGACAAAAAGAAGAAAGAATTATATAGATGCTATAAAGCACTTTTATGGTAAATACTGGAGTCCAAAAAAGAGTGAGATTTGCTCTATGTAAGTAGTGTTGCATAACGTATGCAGGACACTAAGCTTTATATGATTGCAAAGTAAAAACTGTCTTGCTCCTAATCAGTATCTTTTATCGGAGTAATACATACTACATATGTTTATCTTATGTCACTAGTTACGAAGCGTATTAGAATTAGGATAACCAACTACTGATTACAGAGCAGAGACGTGACAGATCAATGTGTTAAAACAAAGAAAAGAACTGTTTCAGAGTTATAGATACTTTGATATGAATATTTAAAATACTCCAGGGATTTAAAAAGTGTCACACACAGAAACATCTTTGTTATTTAAGAGCAAAGCTATTGGCTGCACAGCCCAGAAATTCTTGGTTATGTCTTACTTTAAATAAACTGAATACATAGACATAAATCACACAGATGTAAAGTTAACTTTCATTAAATTTCTACTTCGATGTAGTTTTACATTTCTTAGATCTCTTATAAACTGATTATGTTTAAAAGAAAACACATTTATAATTTAATAGATAAAGCCACGTTTCTGCTATCTTGATAAAGGCATTATGAAAATAATGAGCTTAAAATAAGGTAGAGCATTTTACACAATTCTGAATTATAGTCAAGATTTAGCTTAACTGGTCTCCTTCTGAATGCCTTATTTATGGTGAAGAACTTTACTTGTTCTCTTTCTTCTCCAAAAACAGTGTTTTAAATTAAATACACAAATACATCACTGATTAAGTAAAACTAAGTAGATTTAAATTCCTATGGTTCTTAAACTCTAAATTATTACCAGTAAAAAGATCAACTTGTAGTCATTCAACTATAATTGATCCACGTATTACTTGGTGTCTTTATGACAATCTGAGCAGTGGTAAAAAAGATGACAAACTTCAAAGGCTTGTGACTTGGGCCTTGCTGAAATTTCACGCCATCAGCTGAAGACCATTGAAAATATTTACAGGATAGGATTAGTTGTCAGTTTTGTCCACACCAACAAGGAGACTTTTAAAATGAATTCTGAATAATGAAATACAGAAATATCTAAATTATAAAATGAACATTGTCTTCATTCAAGATGTATTCCTTACATATTCATTTAAAAATTTAGCTACTTTCTTAGGATAAGAACAATATACTTTAGAAGAAATAGGTACAGGGTTACACCCAGACAGGTGGCTTTTATTAGCTCTCCCATTCATAAGTAGCATAAATTTGGAAAATTCATTTAACTTCTTCAAGCTGTATTATTTGATAATCAGTAAACTGAGGATAACATTTGACTCATTATTCATGGGATTGTTATAAAGATTATATAAGCTAAATGAATATTATATGTATATTATTTGCTATATAGATGTAAGTTATTATTTGTATAAATTCTCAAGATTCTAAGTATTCTTCACAATATTGCCTGTTCTCCATGGATAACTTCACTATGTGACCTCAGCATATGCCACCATTATGATTTTGACCAGTTTCTTCTCTAAGAAGAAATTTGTTTGCACAGGTTGGATGAAATCGTTGATTAGGTGAAATGTTGCAATGGCAGTAATTCTTTGCACTATATATAACTATTTTAAGAGAGAATTCTGCAGTGTCTTCACAAGCTACAATTTTTCTATATCTTAAGACATCTATGGAATCTACATTAAGAACTAGCACTCTAGAAGATATGAAGTGGCTTTTAAAAGAGGCAATTTTTAATAAATTTATAAAATTACTTATTTTTTATATTTGTATAATTCATAATTTGCTTATTTAAGCCCTGTAATAATGTAGATGGTAGGAAGGTATATCTAAGAATTTGTGTCTAGTAGGCAGTCACATATATGTATCTAGAGCTTAGGAGAGCCATTGAAAACTCATTAATATTTAAGCTGTAATTGAAGTCTTGGACATTAATGAGATTACTTGATGAGCACTCTAAATGAAAAGAGAAAAATGTCTAAGAATAGAAACCTGGGCACAGGAACATCTATGAGGTGGGAAGAACTAGTCAATGTGTCTGGGAAGAAGCAGAACAATGATAGGACATCAGGAGGGGAGACTGTCAGGCCAAGGGGTGCCAGAGAAAGAGGGGAGAGCTTCAAACAGGTGTGTGTCGTCACAGGGCCACATATTTCTGGGAAATCAAATATAACAAGAATTCAGAGGAGATAACCAGCACCTGATGTGGTTCCAAGGGCTGTGGCAGGACAGGGGCTGTAGGAAGGAATGAGCGGTGGGGATGGAGGGACAAGAGGAGGTGGTCCATGTGACTAGAGGGAAAGGGCTCCAGTGGCTCTGGCCAGCAGAAACATTTTTGCTTACACACACAGTATTTGTAATCTGATATGGTTTGGATGTGTGTCTCCTCCAAATCTCATGTTGAAATGTGATTCTCAATGTTGGAGGTGGAACTTGGTGGGAGACGAATGGGTTATGGGACCAGATCCCTCATGAATGGCTTAGCACCATCCTCTTGGTAAGGAGTGAGATTTTGCTGTTAGTTCATGCCAGAGATGGTTGTTTGAAGGAGTCTGGGACCTCTCCCTTCCATCTCTTGCTTGCCCTTTGGCCATGTGACACACCAGCGCCCCCTTCCACCAAGATTGCAAGCTTCCTGAGGCATCACCAGAAGCTGAGCAAGTGCCAGCACCATGCTTCCTGTACAGCCTGCAGAAGAACCATAAGTCAATTAAACCTATTTTCTTTATAAATTGCCCAGTCTCAGATATTCCTTCACAGCAATTTGAAAATAAAGTAATAAGTAAGCACCACAGAATTTGGCATTGTCTCCAGTGAAACCAGACAGGATAGAGCCTGATAGTGAAGGTAAGGCACTATTTGAGATAACTAACAAAAGAGTTTATGTTTTCCCACCCCTAACCCTTTGCAGAATGATTCCTGCTTCCACTGATGGTTGCCCTTCCAGATTCCACCCCAGCCTGTTTTCCAAATGGTAGACAGATTGCAGTGAGCAAGATCAGTGATTATGGAGAAACTTCATCCTTGCCTGGGTGGGTAATATTCACAAATCAGGATCCACCCATGGGTACCAAGCATGAATTCCAGAATGGCGGCTTTGAAGAATGTTCTGGTGAGATGAAGAATAGTTAATTCACATTAAGAAAGCATCTTTCTGGAAAATTAAGTGTGGCTCTATGCTTTCAAAGGCTGCTAGAAATGTGTTTTTTAATACACTGACTAAAAGGATAAGGAGGCAGATAAAATGGCACTAAAACCAAATCACTGTTTAGAGAAAACTGCCTTTTCCTCTAAGTTGAAGACTTTTATAAGTAGTAAAATGGAAGTACAGTTGGAGAGAAAAATTTTGTTGCAGTTTAACTACTTAAAGGAAATAAAGGAAATCAAAAAACAAAATAAAGGGATAAAGAAAATCAAAATCTTAATTAGTTAATCTTAACATTAGTTAATGTCTCATTTCTCTTTTATGTGTCTAAGTAGCAATTGGCAGGCTGAATTCAGTTAATTTTATCACAAAGAACAGAGACTGAATAATTAAAGTTAAAATTTTTTTCTTCTCTTAAACACATCCTGTGTTCCCAAATTTTGACCTGCTACTTGATGACACCACCATGAAAAAAATTTAAGTGTCCAGAGAAAGATATCTCTGATAATATTAAAAGTAGAAAGAGTCTTGATAGTTGAGTTTTATTCATCTACCAGCATCAGGAAAATTAGTAACATCTACCAGGAGTATGCCGTCTGGGTGTGTATTAAGACATAATTATACCTATACTAGCTTCTGTCACATACTAAAGAAGCCTCTTTAATTTTTCAAATTCTTTCTGTACTGGTCTCGTGTGTACACTGATTTACTTTTATTTATCATTTAGATAAATTTTGATATATGATTTTATAATCATTTAGAAATGATTACAGTTTCTACTGCCTTTTCAATAAATATAGTAAATTCTTTTTTTTGTTTGTTTACAGACCCCTTTGTGAATTCTACATAGCTGTATTTAACCCCTGTGTTACTAAGAATGGCCATAAGCTTTTTTCCTAATTAGATAACATGTGCTTAGAAAATATACATTTTTGAACTGAAAAAATAATAATTAGAAATGCATTACAAACTCGTATTTCCCCCTCCCAAAATAAATACATATTGTTCTCAAATCACTGGCAACTTCATGACTCCCCTAAATATGTAAGAATAAACAAGAGCTTAGTCTTGAGATACACACTTTAATTAGAGTTGTGGATGTGCAATTTACTATTTCTGAGACTTGGAAAAAATACCTAACTTCCCTAAGCCTCCATTTCATTATCTAAAAAACAGGTAAAAATAATGGTGATTTCAGTGTAGTATTTGGATTTCTCTTTCTCCTCTTCTTCCTCTTCTCCTTTATCATCATTCATATCAGCCAAGATTGAGTTAAATTTTTGTTAAAAAAATTCCAGATTTTGTAATTTCTATTTAAAATCTTTCCTTGTTTAGTTTTCACTATTTATTGAGTACCTACATGATTCCAAGCTCCTTGCTATAATCTCAGGATAACAGTCATCAATAATGACCTTGCCCCTCTGCAGCTAATCAGAAACCTAACAGTGAGGGCTGGGAGTGGTGGCTCATGCCTGTAATCCCAGCACTTTGGGAGGCCGAGGTGGGCTGATCACTTGTAGTCAGGAGTTCGAGACCAGCCTGACCAACTTGGTGAAACCCTGTTTCTACTAAAAAAGAAACCTCACAGTGAGGGTGAATGAGAAAAAATATACACACAAAGAGAGAGAGAGATACTATGGTAGAATTTCTCAAATACCAAATAGTTTACCATAAACACTGAAGTTTAACTTCATATGCAATTTGTTCTTTCCATTAAATAACGATCTGAACTAACACAGTACCTAGAATTTCTCTCAAAAGAGTTTAGATCTATCCAAACATATCAATGTTGAAAACAGAAAGTAGATTGTTTTGTTTTAATAAAACGTGAATCACAATACTATTGTCAGACTATTTTGTGCTTTATTGTGTATATAATAGCATTTTCTGTTCTACATTTAAGTTTATAGAATGTAAAATTTAGGTACTATGTCCAGCACTAGCTAATAATTCCAAGTATATATGTTTATTTAGTAAATACTGATTTATAATTTATTTAACTGATAATATAATCTATTATAATTTGATATTCTGAAATTATAATTTTTCTAAAACAGTTCTATACAATAAAGTGAATTGTTCTGGAACAATAAATAATATTAGCTTCTGTCCAATGTAGGACACACAAAAAGTTGTAATAATACAATTCATTATGGAGACTGATACATACTTTAGGCATAAAATATCAATTGCCGGTTAAGGAGAAGATCAAAAGGACATATTAAAAAAAGGCATTTAAGCAAGGTTGGAAACCGAAAAAAAAAATCTGACTGTATATTCTTTAAAACTATAATAAACAAGAGGAAGTGGTAAGTGTTTCCAACTGAGAGGTTCCCAGCTATAATCTACTGCCCTTCTTTAACAGGAATATTTAATAGTCAATTCTCACCAACAAGAATGGACTTCAAACAAAGCCACATTTTGAAACAATAGATTGTTTATACCAGCATAGCAACGGCTGTAAAGCAACAATTCCTAATTCCACTTATCTTGCAGGCTATTCAAGAAAAAGGTGTAGAATTTCCTTACTGAGAAGATGTTGAGTTATTATTTAGTACCAAATTCTAAAGTAATGTTTGTGTGGATACAAATATGACACACAAAAAAAGCCTTCCTTTAAAACTCATTATATCTTAAATATAACCAGTTTCTCTTCAGAACAAATCTTTCTACCATATTTAATTTAAATTTAAATATTCTAAACTTCAGTCTATTAAGTACAGCTATATGTACCCCCATGAAGAATATGATTAATAACTGTAAAATCAGATTTTAAAACTACACAACATTTAAAGAAATAATCCCCCAAATGGAAAAAGGTCTTCGCATTTTGACTTAGGGCTGCAACCACATGGCGGGCTATAAAAGGTCTATGGAAGTTAAATTGGGTTTGAGAAAGAATATGGAATAACAGCCTAACACATTTAAATCTGGTACTGAATTAATTTTAACATAGTGTTATGCATAAAATGTATATACAGTACCACAATTAAAATAAAAACCTCAATTCAAGAGTTTTAGAAATACTGAATAAAATATGTGAATCTCATTGTACCTTGGGTTGAGAAAAACAGTGGTATTTTTCACAGATGCATTCATTATGTTCTTAAGGCAAATGTTATTCTTAAAGAAACTTCTGATAACTGGTACTGGTACAGAGTTCTTTTTCCACACCAGGATGGAATCTCATTTCCAACAACCGTGCTTGCCAAATATTAACTTGCAAAAGATACAATGCAAATCACGTTCCACTTGCTGAATACATAGGACTGTAATAAATTAATCTTCCAGACTGATGCAGTATTCTGTTTAATTAATGGAAGAAATATCTCTGACTGCAGTGAAAAATAACACTTCTAAGTTTCATTATATAGTTGCTTATTTTATATAGGTTTAAATATTTTTTGCTGTAAAATTTTCTAAAACATTCACCTTAAATATAATCGAGTATGTCTTTGCTAATATGCATGCTCATATCATTGCTTTATAAAATAATGAAAAAGAAGTAGCTGTTTTTTTTTAAAGATGGCAATGTAGAATTTAAAATAATGCTTCTCCTGTATATCAGAATTATCTCATAGCGACCTAGCTTCCAGGTTAAACTGGCTTCTTTAGTCTGGCATGAATGAACACAGCAAAGAATCTTTAGTTTCTTGAGCTTTGTTTAACCCCACCAGTTTCAAGGAGGCTCCATAGATGGAGTTGTTTTCTTTATTATTTCCTAGATTTAGTAAAATATACAAGGTAAATACTAACATTCAAGTAACTTTTTAATCCTAATGTGTGCCTCAAAAGCAGATGACTTTCTTCTGCTTCTGCTTTCATCACCAAATAATTTTACCCCTGCACAATTCATTTGCTACTTTTTGGTTGCATCTCTTAAATATCAGCTTCTCATAAGAAAATATACTCAAAGTGTATGTTTATGAAAGAGGTCGAAAAGACATCAAATCTACTTAACTTTTCAAAGCCACTCAGATATTTGTGTGGAGGACTTTGAAGCAGTTGTTGATTAGTACACTTTGGAATGCTCAGTGCATATGTTTTTACTTCTCAAGGAACTGCTGGCTTCCTCACCCTTTCTGATAACCTGCTCTTCATTGAGCTCCATAAAAAAAAACATTTCTATGAAGTATCTATAAAAAACTCGAGTTTAACATTACCTAAGGTACACTGATCTTACAAATTATATCATTCCAATTGGTGGCTTTGCTAAAAAAGTTTGTATTTCTGGAACTCTTTTAACAAAATGAAAGTCTTTTATATTTTTAAATTTTTACCTTAAGAAAATAAAGCAATAAAAAACTTCCTTTTATATTTGAAGGAGATCGTCACACACTCCCATTCATACTACATTGATAATATAATAAATTGAATAAACTCAGGAAAAGGTGCTACTTCAGTACAAGTTTTCAGAGCTTGGAATATTAGTAAAAATGTAGGAACACTGCCTTTCTGCTTTCAGGAATTTTATGCCTCACTCTCCCTTGGTTTGTAAACAGCCTGGATGTGTATTCCCATAAGCCTTTGTACTTTTCTTTCACAACACTTAAACTACTTTTAATTACTTGATAAATGTTGAATTCCCTTGCTAATTTGTTACTTCCATTAGGGCAGGATCTATACATCAATGTACACTTACACTTAGTGTATAGCATGGTTTTAGTACATAGTGTGAACACCACATAATGGGTGTAGAATATGCACTTGCCTAACTAAATTTAAATTAAAATAATCTGCAGGGCTTGGTGGCTCACACCTATAATCCCAGCACATTAAATGGCCGAAGCAGGTGGATCATTTGAGGTCAGGAGTTCATGACCAGCCTAGCCAACATGGTAAAACCCTACTCTACTAAAAATACAAAATTAGCTGGGTGTGGTAGTAGGCACCTGTAATCTCAGCTACTCGGGAGGCTGAGGCAGGATAATCAATTGAAACGAGGAGGTAGAGGTACAGTGAGCCGAGATCATGCCATTGCACTCCAGCCTGGGTGACAAGAGTGAGACTCTGTCTCAAAAAAAAAATCCCTTATATTATAAACAAAAATATAAGCAAATCCTTTAAATAAAAGAAGGTCATGATAATACAAAATCAAAGAGAGAAATGCAGGGCACAGCCAATGATGAATATCGGCTTTCCCTTGGTATTAATGTTTGCTCTTCTCTTCTGATACACGAATTAAAAACGACACCGGGCTTCAAATTACATTTATTAGTATGATGCTTCCTCCCAAAACTATATTTAAAGAGCCAATCATTGTTCCAGAATTTTAGAATCATATATCAAACCTTCTGGTATCTCTACCTAAACACCACTCAGACTCTTTCAACTCAGCATATTCAAAATTTGACCTTAGACTCCAAATTTGTTTCTTTTTATTCAAGTATTCATCTTATTCATTTCCAAGTGTTTGCTATGTTGCTATTTTTCAGTGTAAAAAGCAAACACAATCTTTGCTTTCATGCAGTTTAGAACCTAGGGAATAAGGTTGGGTCCGGTACTCACACTTGTAATCCCAGCACTTTGAAAGGCAGAGGTGAGTGGATCACCTGAGGTCAGGAGTTTGAAACCGGCCTGGCCAACATGATGAAACCCCGTCTCTACTACAAATATGAAAGAATTAGCTGGGTATGGTGGTGCAGGCCTGTAATCCCAGCTACTTGGGAGGCTGAGGCAAGAGAAGAGCTTGAACCTGGGAGTCAGAGATTGCAGTGAGCTGAGATTGTGCCACTGCACTCCAACCTGGGCAACAAGAATGAGACTACATCTCAAACAAAACAAAAAAGCAAAAACCTAAGGAATAAAACAAAGAAAACAATCTGACAGGTAAGGTAATATTGCTAAAATATGGCAACAAAGGATGCTCTGGAAGCAAACAACATAATATCCTCGAAGTGACATTCATGTTTGGCCTAAAGATATGGGATCATGTATAAGAGGATGTTTCAAACACAGAGTACAGCATTGCAATACTGGAGATGACAGATCTTGACATAATCCAAGAAGTGAAAAGAACTGGGGTCTTGGTGGTAAGTAGCTTCTGTGGGGAAAAGCATTGGCATTTGAGGCTGGACATTTAGGTAGCATCCAGATCATTAATTATGTTTAAGGGATTTTGTCTGAAAGAAGAGTTCTATGCAAATCATTAACAACTTAGAACATTTGTACCAATCCATCTGAACAGATGCTGGCCTGAACAAACCAATTAGAAAAGACAAGCTTATCACCCCACTAGTTGAATGCTGGCTCCGTCCCAATAAGGCAATGTTATAGAGGAGTTTTTTAGCAGTATCTGACTTACCATCTGGAAAAGAAAAAAAAAATCACTACTAAAAAGTGGGAAATGGATTGGAGAAAAGGAAGAATGGAGGTAGGAGACCAGTTATTAGGCTTGTCCAAGACGAATGGTCTAGGTGAGGGGTACATGTGGCCTAGATCAGAGTGGGATAAGCAGTGTGGAGACACTGGATGGGTCCTTCCATTAACCACTTTCAATGGTTAATCAAAGACTCTAGGACACTGGATGGGTCCTAGAGATGTCTGCAAGGAAGATCGAATAGCAATTAGTTTTAGTGAAAGGAAGAATAACTTGGCTTGACCAACGCGTTGAATGACGATGTCATTTACTAAGACAGAGAATAGTGGACAAAGAATAGGATTCACTTACTTGCCTGTTTGGGCAAGGTGCTATGGAATAGGCTGTAGCTGTTAAGTGAGACAGACTGACCTGTCTGAGGGAAGCGAAGTCACAAGGTTGAATGGGCAGTATAGAAATCAGGAGAGACGCATGACTAGAAAGAAAGGTTTGGGGAAAGTTAAAAAAAAAAAAAGTAGACGAGAAAACACAAGGAGAGTTACAGAGTCCAGAGAGAAGGTCTCTTAGGTCAGAATTCTCAGGAGAAATACCATGTTTATGATAAACTACAAATTTTTAATTCTCAAAATCATCGAATCTTTAAAAAATTAAAATGACAAAATAAAAACTAATGCTATACAATTTTAAAATACGACTATATTAAAGAATATATAAATATTGCAATTATTGCAAGTATAAAGACTATCAAAATGATAGAAAAAAACTTAAAAACAACATAAACCAATAACAAAAAACCAAGACAAACTTCAGAAATGTCATAGGCAAATACTGATTTTTTAAACAAGCGGATGATTGGGAGGAAACTGAGAAAACTCATATCAACATTGTAAATCTATTATAAAAGTAAGCCTAAATTCTGCAAAGCTGGGAGGTGAAAGACATGAAATCCAGCAAGAAATGATTCCATGTGATCTAAAGTAGAAAATTTTCTTATGCAAATATTTGATGTTTAAGTACTGAGGATACTGGGCAAAATTATTTCACCGATATGCAGCTTAAACTAAATGCTAATCTTACCCTTGGCCCCTTGCAATCCTTCTTTGTTTCCTTCCTTCCTTCCTTTCTTTTCTTTTCTCTTTCTTTTTCTTTCTTTCTTTCTCTCTCTTGCTCTCCCTTTCTTTATTCTTTCTCTCTCTCTTAACTTCTGCTCTTTCTCATTTTTCATTTTTGGCAGGGTCTGGCTGTGTCACCTAGGCTGGAGTGCAGTGGTACAATCTCTGCTCACTGTAGCCTCTGCCTTCCAGGTTCCAGGAATCCTCCCACCTCAGCTACCTTCCAAATTGCTGGGGCTACAGGCTTGCAGCACCATGCCTGGCTAATTTTTATACTTTTTTGGAGAGACAGGGCTTCACTATGTTGCCCTGGCTGGTCTTGGATTCTGAGCTCAAGAGATCTGCCCATCTTGGAGTCCCAACGTGCTGGGATTACAGGTGGAAGCCACCATGCCCAGCCAAGACTTGCAATTTCTAAAGCCTAAACCTCTACAAGGCCTCCCTCTTGATAGGGCAATTTTTCGGCTACTGAGCATACACAATTACCCTTGAATAAATACTTTCACTCTAATACCCATTGGATTAATGTGACACTTAATTAGACCAATGCAGAAAATGAATATGCCATAGTCACAGGAAAACCACTAATGGTTAATGAAAGGCTATATTTATTTACTTTGTTTATTAACAATGTACTGATTTTCTGTTTTCTAAGTTTAGATTTTACCTAAGGTATGCCTGTTACCTATTTGGCCCATATGTAAAGTATGCATTTATTTGGTTAACCAATAGTGAGAAAAATAGAATGTTGGCTTTTGCTCATATTAACTACTGAATGAAAGAATAAAGAATAATTTTCTCCCTTATCTGTAAAATAAACATACCTATATATTTTATTTTACATATATACTTATTTATTTTTATATATTTATTTATATATTATTTTATATATAAAAGTGTGTATGTGTGTATATATATACACACACACACACACACACACACACATATATACACACATACACACTTTTATTTTAGGTTTGGGGGTACATGTGAAGGTTTGTTAAACTCATGTCATGGGGGGTTTTGCACAGATTATTTCATCACCCAGGAACTAAGCCCAGTACCAAATAGTTATCCTTTCGGTTCGTCTCCAGAAACAGAGGCTTTTTAAAAGATCAAGCTAAATTGATAGCATAATCTTTAGTTTGGCAAAAAGATTCATTATTTGAAAATTACACAAGTGAATTAATCAGCTATTTTGTTATTATTAATCTTCAAGGTAGCAGTTTTAAGCCTGGTTTAACAGAAAAAGGCTTGGGGTCAGGGAACCAAACCAACTCCTTAAAACTGTGGGAGAAAACGCTGTGGATATGTCTATATTTTCATTTGTTCTCATGTAAGGGTCCACACATTTTATGAGGTAATAAAAGGAATTTGTGCACTAATTAGTGAACAGACCTGTTTTTGCCTTCGTGGAGGAAGGAGACATTAATCAAGTAATAATGACTATATAATTATAAACTATGTGATTATAAGCTATGGTAAATACTATTTTAAAAGTATGGAAAACTGTAAACCATTTCCCACAAGTATTGGGTCTCATCTAAATAGGTCAGAAAGTCTTGCCTGAGGGCTTGCTGAAGCCACTCAACACCCAAGTTGAGATCTGAAGAACTAGCACCTCAGGAAGGAGGAGAATGGAAGGCCAGGTTAACTTAAAGGTGTGTGTACTAGGGCCCAGGAGCAGCGGAAACAGGATGATGCCCAGGAATTGGAGGAAGCCTACAGCATTGGAAGCACAAGATCAAGGTTATGTTAGATGATGCTGAAGAGGGGGTATAGGCCAGAGATTGCAGGTTGTGATAAAGATGTGGTCTTAAAAATATGGCATGTTCTCATTTACATGGGAGCTAAAACAGTGGATCTCATAGTGGTAGAGAGAAGAATATTGATTATCAGAGGCTGAGAAGGACAAGGGTAGACAGGATGGAGAGTGGTTGGTTAAAACACAAGTAAATAGAAGGAGTAAGTTTTAGTATTCAATAGTACATCAGGGAAATTGTAGTGAAAAACAATATGTATATTAAAAACAAAACAAAACAAAACTGCAAGAGAAGAACTGTAGTGTTCCCCATAGAAAGAAAAGATAAATGTTTGAGGTGATGGATATCCCAATTACACTTATTTGATTATTACACATTTTGTACATGTATCAACATATCACACATGCCCCCAAAATATGTACAACTATGATGTATCAATAAATATCACCTTTACAAAAGATTTTTGTCTTATTTTAAGAGCAATGGAAATCACTGAAAGACCTTTATGCTGGAGGCTGATACCAGATCTGCAGGTTTTTTTGTTTTTGAAACAGGGTCATGCTCTGTTACCCAGGCTGGGTGTGCAGTGGTGCAATCCTAGCTCACTGCAGCCCTGAACTCCTGGGATCAAGCGATCCTCCTGCCTCTGCCTCCTCAGTAGCTAAAACCACAGGTGTGAGCCACCATGTCTAGCCCCAGATCTGTGTTTTTAAAAAACATGCTTGAAAGCAATTTATAGAAAAGATTAGGAAGAAAGGAAATGGAAGGAGGAAGAGCAGAGAGAAAGTTATTTCATTAATTGGAAAGAGTATTCAAAGTACCTTGGTTTACTATTTGATTTAAATCAAATACCATATTACAAATATAACTAGAATACATTATGTTGCTTAACTGAATTACTTTAATATATATATTGTTAACAGTATTCCAAAAATAGTACATTTCAATTCCTAAATCATCGATACTTATTTTCTCTAACTTTAAAAGTAATGACTTTTTTTGAAGAGACTCAGTATACCAAAATTCCTCTTAAGGGGCTTGGCTTGAATATAAAAACATTTTAAATATTAATATACTTTAAAAATGATTATTACCTTACAGAGAATATCTGCTTGGCATAAATATTTCTGTTAAATTTATTTTAAAGTATGTAGTTCTAAAACTTAGAGGATTTTAAACAATACTGTTTGATTTCAGGATTATGATAGGATAAACACCTAATACCAACAAAACCCATTAAAGTAGTATTAATTTATTTAGAACAGTAAATATAAAACTATAATGTTTTATTGTTTACTGTTGTCTGATAAAGATTCAGGGAGGATAAATAAACTAAGGATAACTTTTGCTATGACCAATATGTTAGTCCACTAAAAATATTAGAATTGTGTCCACCACTGAAATATTATCATGTTCCCACAACCATACATTTTTCTTGTAAAGTTTCTAAATGCATGGTTATGTTTAGAGTCATGTATTCCTTGAGCATACATGTTGAAATGAACCCTAAATTATTTTGCTGTGCTTTTAGGAAATAATCAGGAAGAACTGGGTAAGCTGAACTATGACACAGATATAAATGAAAGAAGTCCCCAAAGCAACACTTTTTAATTTTTTTTAACTTTTAGAGTTGAGGCTGAGGCAAGCTTAATAGAAAATTTAGCTTTATAATTTATTTTTTGTTTCTTCTTGCAAGTCTTAATCTAAAGTGGTTTGTTTCCATATCGAGTAGGTGAACAATATAAAGAAACTCAATTAAAAAAAAAAACAATTAATTTGGGTTGTATGATAAGACAATGTCTCCAAACTCAGAGGCCAAATGATCATAACAGTTACAATTTTAGAAATATTCAACCAGCAGAACAGAATGTAGTTCATGGAATTGAGACAGTAATCTTAACTCTGATTTCTGTTAATTTTATACCGAAATAAGAGTAGGTTTTATTAGTGAACACCATGTAGACCAGCTAAAGTTTGCACAAAATTGAAATGTTAATTTTCTGTCATACTACATCATACAAATCAAATCTAACACCACATCTTTCAAACAATTTCATTTTTCATTCTCAAGGTCAAAGAACAGTTCTGAATTTAGCCAGGTTTACGTATGTTAGCCTAACTCCTGAAACAGCTTGGAAAGGCCACTAGCACAACCACAGTTTTGTCTTTTGGAATAAGTTTGCTCCAGCCCAGCCCACAGGACTGGTCTTCTCCAATCATTTCTGTGCAGAGGCCAGGGGTACACACAGTTTCAAACAAGACTCCATGGCTATCACTAGCACACAAGCATGTTCCACAGCCAGCCTCCTCTACCACGTAAGACCTACAAAGCAGGTTTACGTGTCTGGTCTGAAAAGCCCTAATCCATACCCAACCTTAAGTGACACTTACTGGTTATCAGAAGCTTAACATTTAATGATATAAACATCCCAGTTTTTTGAAAACATTTGAGATCTAGTGTCAGAAGTATCTCCTTTGCTTTCAAAAGGAAGACAATAAATTTGTTCAATGAAATGGCTTATTTCAATACTATACCACTGTTTCACAGAACACATGCATTAAATTTTACACTTTGAATATGTACTTTGCACTGTTATCTCCACCATTAGAAAGCTTAACCATTTAAAAGTATTTTATTGCCAAATGAAAATGTTTATTCTTCAAGATCAACACACACACACATATATGCATACACATACATATGTATATTTATTGTTTTCTTCACGAGGCTTTGACACCACTATATGAAGAGTTTGCAAAATGACAAAGCATCAATTACCTTCTTTGTGACACTGTATTGTCAAAAACACAAAATACTGAAAAATTGACTTCATTCCCCAAAGAAAACCTAAGAGACCCTGAGTTGAACCAAGTTACTTTAAAGCAACCAGTTTAAATATATCATCCCCAAAGTTAAAGGTTCTGATTGAGAGAGCTCTTGCAGGTAGCAGGAATGCGCAATACCCACCGTCTTGCTGAGGTAGCCTGTGCTGGTGTTCATGCACTGTAGCCCCTCACTGTTGCAGCAGCCCCCACATCTGTAGACGGACACACATGGAGGTTTAAAGAAGGTGTTTGTTGCAGCTCCAAACTCCTTCCCCACATCTATACACACCTCCCGTGGCATGCATTGAGTCTTTCTCCACTCATTATCAATACCTGTCAAGTCATAGGGAAGCCAGTCAGTTTTACAGAAACCACCAAGGGAAAAAGCCCATAGCAGCTGCAAGTCACTCACATTCAGTTTCAGATTTTAAGATTTAAGTACAATACATAACTAAAGAGACCACTGATGGGATCCTAAGTTGACTTGTGAATGAGAATATGATGTAACATTGAAAAAACAGCTAAGGATATTTTCTTCAGAAAGCTCATTGCTATAGCAAGGCAATGAGCAAAATTAGGATTGTGCTTTATTAAAAGTACACCAATATCCCACAACACTAACGTTTGGTTTTCCTTTCTTAGGAAAATGGTAATTTAATATATGAATGTTTATAATATATGCAGAGATACTCATGTTAATTCTCTATAGTATGGGCCATTTTTGTGCTCTCAATGCAATAAAAATATAATTTTATTTTTCTTTAAAACTGAGTTGCATACGAGAAGACGGCTGTGGTTTCAGGTTCAAGTTAAAACCCTTCTCAGATTGACTATTTGGCAACCTTCAATAATGTCATGGCAGTAGCCATGTGAAATGCAAGGTTATTTTCCACCAACTGGACTCATTCTGAACCAACTTTCTTCAGCCAAGTCAATTTTTCCTAACCCTTTCAGCTTTCCTTTGAAATTTTTGTTTCTGATGAGTTAGTGGCTTACCTATAATACTGTTGGCTTTTTAAATTCTGCATTACAAATGATGTACTTCCTAAATATACTAGTTTATTTCTCCCATATTTCCCCTAAAAGATAATTTTTGGAAAAGGACATAAACTATTGGTTATGTAACCATGAAGCCATTTTGTTTGTTTGCCTTTGTCCTCAAAATACTTTCCAATATCAAACTTTTATACCGATTAAGAGCTATCAACTGAAGGGTAGTACTTTTTAAAATTACTCCACCAACTTTTTTTTTTTTTTTTAATAGAGATGAGATCTTGCTGTGTTGGTCAGGCTGGTCTCTGTCTCCTGGCTTCAAGCAATCCTCCCACTTTGGCCTCCCAAAAGGCTCAGATTACAGACATGAGCCTCTGTGCCCAGTCCTACCCCACCAATTGATGCTATGAAATTTTATGCAACATGATCATTTTTTGTGAAGCTTTATGCTAGATACCTCACCAGCTAAGTCCCGCTCTGAGCCAGTTAGCTATGAAGCAGCAAGGCAACAAGTGGCATCTGAAAAGGTGATTTCAAAGGAAGCATTTCTAAATCCAAATCAGACAGAAAATTAACACATAATTATTTGATAAGATAAACAATGTTTAAGTTACTAAACAGGTATAGTGTGTAAAATACAGCGATCTGTTTAAAAATTTTCCCATGGCTATCACCTGAAAACATAAATGTGTGTTGTTATGCATGGACCTATCTATCTTGTATTTTAAGAAATGGTCTTGCTACTCAAAGTGAAATCATAAAATGTTGCATTTTGAAGTAATTTTTATTTTCTATTTGCTTTCTGCCCTAAAGGTGCATTCGGTGACACAAACACTTAAGTTAAAGAACCAGGCTAGCAACTTCCACTGGTTTGTTATGTAAGGCTTACTATATGTTTTATTTCTCATACTTACTCTTCAAGATCTCTGCATTATAATGTGCTGCAGCGAATTGTATAGTCTCTTCTGTCCTTGAGTTGAGGTTGGCCTGTTCTATATTATGTTGCCAGCCTCCTTTCCTTAGCTGACATTTGTACATTTTCCAATATTCTGGGTAGAGTACAGTCATGAGTTCATCTACACTGGACACAGACCGTAACTGCTCCTCCAGATCTTTGCTTGCATAAGCCTGTCAAAGAAAAATGCAAGATCAATTACCTAGCAGTTTAAAGGATTTAGAAACAAATACACTATAAAACCTTTAGGTTTAATATTATCTATGCTCTGTTCCCTAACAAATATATTATTAATTACTCCTAAATTGCTTCACTTTCCTTGGTAAAATTATAATCATATATTAATTTGTATGAACCAAAACAATTTAAAATACATATTTTGTTGTTAGGACAAACATTTTGTGATACAATTTTAAAATAATTTTAAAGTAGCTTATTTGTTTTATTCATAGCTCTTTTAAGTAATTGGTCAATTTATAAGTTTGAACATTTTTTCATTTGTATCACCCTACTAAACAGATAAAATTAGACAGAAATCTGCCCTAATGCTTGGCTTTATTTTTAGTTACCAACAACAATACAATAAAATTAAGCAGGATGCTTGAGATTAGGAATTTTACTTTCATGGGGGCTATTTCAGAACAAATAATCACATGAAGAAAGGAATTTCAACACTGTCACAGTAAGACTTTTATTTTGGCAGAATTGCTCAATATTTCAAAGAAAATTTTGTCATCAAGATTAACACCACTTTTATAGAAATGAAATAGTTCAGAGAACACTAAATCATCTTGTTAATGACTAACTGTGTATATAAGTGTGCTCATTTAAGTAGAACATTTCAAATTATATTTTAGTAGTTATCATATCTATGAAATAAATACAATTTTTTTTCTAAATTATACTTTAGAATTCAGAAAAAGGAAAGTTGTATAGCTTTATCCATCTGCCAAGTGACATACAACATCAATTGTTTATTTTATATTGTCATGATTATCCCAGATTTTAAATATAAATACATAAGTAAATACTCTGGACATTGGTGTTCAAAGTTTAGTGAGACTAGGAGTCAATGAACAAGCTGTTAGAAATGGAGGTAATTGTCCCTCACCTCTCCATGGTTTCTTGGATAGATGAAGAATCTACATTTTAATAAATTATAGTTTTTCCTTTCTAATTTTTGAAGCATAAAATTAACATATTTGCCTTAAAATTGAAATCCTATTAAATCTGAAAAGTATTTTTCACTTCTATTTTTTATAATCCAAGTCATTCCATATAAGTGATTTTTGTACTATATAGTGAGAAACAATCTAATCTCATTTTCTTATTATAGCAGAGCCTCCTAAAAATAAGGTAGACAATTCTTAATATGAAATGTGTTGCTTCCTATTAGATAATGAAATTGGCTATGAATGTTGGGTTTACCCTTTCACTACCACTCTATAGGTCTATGTTAGAAAAACGCTTATATTAATCTATTACTTTCTGAAATATATGGGATGATTCCTTACACACCATACAACTATATAAAATAGAATTCTACTGAATACACGAAGGGTGTGGGTGAGGAGATCTTGGCTGAAATGAAAGTTACAAAATATTCTCTCACATTTTCCTAATTAAATGTTTATAAAATATTTGCCAAAAAATCTCACTCATGACACAAAATTCAAAAGTCAAAAGTGTTTCAGAATCTAAAAAGATTACTACTGAAGGGAAAATTTATAAAAGTAAAAGTGATTATAAAAATCACACAATATGTGAGGAGATGGATATGTTAACATGATCATCATTTCACAATGTATATGTACAGCAACATATCACATCATATACCATAAATATACACCATTTTTGTCAGTCACACCTCAATAATGTTGGAAAAAGCCAGTGTACAGGTGCATTTGTGGTCACTGTTACCTGCAGTAAAATGTCACAGATCAGTTTTTGTTTGTCTCTGCTTGTTGAATAGTCCTAGAACAAAAGGAACAATAGGGAACTGTGTGTGGTTGGAAGGTTGCTGGAACCCTCAGCTACAAGTTGGCTGGGATTAAAGACAGGTTGTAACCTAGACTGATCACACCAATTTCCAGAACAGGCCTGCATGTTCAGTCTAGCAAGAGGAGCTACAATACAACATCCTTACACAACATAATGAAAGACATTCACCAAAGTCTTAAGAAAGGGATGATGGCAGACAGAGACTTTCAATTATTATTTGAAGTTTTAAGGCAAACGAATTACTTTTGTATTGTAAAGCTCAGAAATGAGAAATAACTATAACAATATTTATATCTATGAGAAAAAAACACTGTTCCCCAACAGATCAACTGGAGAACAACATAAGCATAAAATTCACAAGAGGGAAAATGCAATATAAAGAAATTAAAAAAAAAACAGTAGAAAAGTTATTATACTCTAAGGCTGAAAAAGGCCTTTTGAAAGTGGATATAAAATAAAATGAAAATATTTGTATGACAGAAAACACTACAAACAAAGTAGGAAATTATTTGCAATATACATAAGAGATGAAAATCAACTAACATTCTTAAAATATTGCATGAATATACTAATGAAAAAATAAACTGGTGCTTCAATAGAAAAATGGGCAAAGTCAAATGGTATTTCTATTTCTAGATCCTTGAGGAATATACCATTTGACCATGCAATCCCATTACTGGGTATATACCCAAAGGATTATAAATCATTCTGTTATAAAGACACATGCACACGTATGTTTATTGCGGCACTGTTTACAATAGCAAAGACTTGGAACCAACCCAAATGCCCATCAATGATAGACTGGATAAAGAAAATGTGGCACATACACACCATAGAATACCATGCAGCCATAAAAAAGGATGAGTCCATGGCTTTTGCAGGGACAAGGATGAAGCTGGAAACCATCATTCTTAGCAAACTGACACAAGGACAGAAAACCAAACACCACATGTTCTCACTAATAAGTGGGTGTTGAACAATGATAACACATGGACACAGGGAGGGGAACAACACACACTGGGGCCTGTCAGGGGGGTGGGGGGGTAGAGGAGGGATAACAAAGGGTGGGAGGATTGGGAAGGGATAACAGTAGGAGAAATACCTATTGTAGATGACCAGGGTATGGATGCAGCAAACCTCCATTGCACGTGTATACCTATGTAACAAACCTGCACGTTCTGCACATGTACCCCAGAACTTAAAGTATAATAAAAAAAGAGAAGTAAAAACAGCCTAAAACATTTTTAAAAAAAGAAAAATGGGCAAAAAACTTAAACTGAGTCTTAACAAAGAAGAAACATAAAAAATACATACTATATAATGGCAAAAGTGAAGGAAACAATAATTCTTTTCAATCCTAGTGTAAGTATAAATTTGTACATCTATTCAAGGAAAATGTGGTATTGCAAGTTGAAAGGCCTTTAATACATGCTTCATTTAGATAATCAGTTCACTGTAGAATTAAATTTCCTATCCAACCGAAATGATAGAATTCTGTCAGGTATATGTACAAATTCACTTTGCAGCTGTCTATATAATAGAATATATAAAGCAACCTAGCAGACCAGGTGAGATGGCTCACGCTTATAATCTCAGTGCTTTGGAAGGCCGAGGCAGGCAGATCAGGAACAGGAGTTTGAGACCAGCCTGGTCAATGTGAAACCCTGACTCTACTAAAAATATAAATATTAGTCGGGTGTGGTGGTACATGCCTGTAATCCCAGCTATTCAGGAGGCTGAGGTTGCAGGAAGCAGAGACTGTGCCACTGCCCTCCAGCTTGGGCAACAGTGAGACTCTGCTTCAAAACAAACAAACAAACAATGCAACCTATAGAGAAAATAAGAAAGAATTGATGAGATAACTTATAGTAAAACAGAAATAAGCACAAAAAGGAATGTAATCAAACTATAAAATGATGATACAGAAGTATAACTTAGACATGAAAAGAGGTTCATTATATATTCTATGACAAAGTAGGATATACAGTTTATACACTACACACACACACAAAGGATCATATATATATTTAAAATATAATATTTTCACAAAATTAAATTTATAGATAGATTACATATGTGTGTGTGAGTAGTGTTAAGAGTAAAAGATATGCAACACACACAAAAAAATAGTTATCTTCTCCGAATTACAGGATTAAGGTAATCATGCTCTTCTTTATACATTTCTGTATTCCAAATTTTAAATGATGAACATATGTAACTTTTTATAACCAAAACAAAATATTCAAAGTAGTCATACCTGAGCATTTATGAGCCCATATTATTAGCTCTCATTTTACCTTTTCATTTACTTCACTGCTCTTATTTCTACATACAGCATGCCTTTGATATATTATTTAATGTATAATACTCATTGGCAAAAGTAGTCTATTGCAGATAAATGGAATGAAAATGGCGTGAAGACTAAGCAATTAATTCACTTTTTCCCATTAGACTATAATTATTATTCCCACTATTCTTTTTCCCACTCGACTGTATTATTATTCCACCATTGTGGAAGGAAAAGAAGCTTTCTTGTCAAAAGATCTAGATTTCTATCTTTGCTAGAGATCATATTTAATTAAGATTAGACTTCATCTTTTTGAACCTCATTTTACTCTGTAAAATGTGAATAAGTATCTTTCTCATAGAGTTTTTTGTAGTGATCCAAGCAGACATTTGATATACAAGTATAATATGACTGTGGTAGTCAGCGTGAACTGTCATTATAACATCTTTAGGGAATAAAAGCACAGTACAGAGATTGTCAGATAAATTGAAATTTTTACACCATTAGTCTACCTCAGTACTATCCAAGTCCTGGGGCAGTATTTCTTCAGATTTGTCTTCTGCATTTTCACTCTAAATGACTAGTAACCTAGGAAGTGAGCATTATCACCTAACTGATAGGGTTGTTCAGTGAATATCTCAGTGAATAGTCACAGGACTGTGCACGACCTAACCATGGCACATTCACATTCACATTCACATTCTAGTTTGGAAGAATTTGAAGAGGTCCCAGTAAATAAGAATGAGTTCGGAGCCATGGACATACCAAAATCTTTCAAGTGGAAGTGTTATGCATATGAAAGCCAAGTTCCTTCCTAATGCTTTCTTGAGCCTTATGTACACGAATGTTTTCTAGAACACTGAGGTCAATTGTTTGAATATTAATATATTCCTTTATCTTTCAAAGGCTTTGGTGCAATTTAAAATAGAAAGAGCCTTACAAATGGATACTTAACTGTAATAAAAACTTCAACTAATAGAAAATTAATCTAATTTTGTACTCCTACTTGTACGGATCAATTAGGAGGTACTAGTAACTAGTAATCGTCAGCATTTATGCACCGGCAAACAGTAACCTATATGATATTCAGAGGAGGATCCTGAGATGCTATGGAAGCCAAAGCAGTAATTCCCTTCCTTGATCATTCACACGCCTAAAAGGCATTCCCTTCTGACAACAGAAGAAGGATGATACAAGATCTCTCTTTCTAGGAGAAATTACAAGATGACAAAGAGTTTTGGGGTTTCTCCTGCACTCTATAACTCTTTGGTTATGAAGAGTCATAACATGAGGTGATGGGCACTTAGGGGAGAATTGACAACTTTATGTTCTACACACATAAGTTTTTTAAAAACTAATTTTTCTCTTGCTGCTCTGCTTTGACTAAGGGTTATGCAGATGCCCATTAGGGAGAAGCCGCAAGTGCATGCAAGTTGTCCTACTTGTAATATCCCAGAGAGTCAATAATAAGCGGGAAGCTGAAGAGACATCTCGGGTTAGTATCGTTCCTGGTTCTGAACTTGCTGATGAGTGGAATTTAAAATCTATAAAAATCTTTTAAAAATCTATAAAACCAATGCCAGCAGTCTCCTCAAAATAACTATCTTAGTTAATGACCAAGTTATAAAGTTATATAGTTATAAACGTAACACATTTAATAATTTTATGAAGTTTATCAGATTTGAATTACGAAAAGTTTTCTTTTACCTAGGAGCATATACTCTTATCAAACAATAATAATCAGAATTTAAATAATGGACAAGAGTAGATCAAAATAAACGTCTGGTCACAGTATAAGCTGAGTATCGTTATCCAAAATGCTTGGGATTAGAAAGATTTTGGATTTTGGATTTTTGTTTGTTTTTGAAATAGTTGTATTTTACTGGTTGAGCAACCCGAATCCAAAATCCCAAATCCAAAATGCTCCAATGAGCATTTCCTTTGAATGCCATGTTGAAAGTCAAAAAGTTTCATATTCTGGAGCATTGTGGGTTTTAGACTTTTAGAATAGGAATATTCAACCTGTACCACATTTTCATGAAGTAACCACAAAGGATCACAGGCAAATCTGGTTACTTGTCCAATATATCTATATTTTGGTGGACAGGGAAAAAAAAAACTAATGTTCAAACTGGAAAACAAGGAATGTTTAAATTTTTAACTGTCCATATAATAGCTTTAAAAGTTTATAAATTTTTAAATTGTCCATATAGTATCTTTAAAAGTTCAACTCAAGTAATACCTCATATTTGAAAAAAGTGTATATTACAACAGACAATTTTATAAGGTAAAGCATAAGGATTATTTGCTCAAATGATCAGATTAATAATATAAGAAGTTTACTTAAAAGTTTTAAAACAAAATATTTATCATATTATTCATTACATACATCATCTCTGTGTCCTAAGAAGACAAATTATCAATTGGCATTAATTCTCATAAGGTAGTTACCAAAGTCAATAACTGTATACTGCCATTGGGTTTTCCTTCTTTCTTTCTTGAAAATAGAGTCAGATCAAATTATTAGAAAAAGTAGTTGCTGAGTTATTCTTCCCTTAAAATAGCAAAGAAACTTGCACATTCTCATTTCTTTTATTAAAAATGGCAGTTGTATAACAAATGAACTTGTAGGTTCTTTCATTTTCTTCAGCTCTCTATGCTGGGCAAATTTGCACATTTAAAAAATGTATTCTAATTATTTAAAAATACTTTCTTTTAAGCAAAAATTGGGTGAGGTGGCAGAATAAACAAAACTTTGAATTTGAGAAATCTTCCAATACATAGTTATAAAATTCACTTTCAAAATCTCCCTTTGGTAGAGAGTCATCAATAAATATGAAAATTCAAATGTATCCTTCTAAGGAGTAGAGATTTATAAATATTTCACATAACCTCAGCAAACCATTTTACCTAATGTTTCAGTGAAGGTGTCAGGATTCTTTCACTTTCAGGCCACCCATCATCCGTGTCTACACCAACCTGATGTGCCACAGATAGGAAACCCTGGAATATTGGAAGCTTCTAATTGGAAAACTTGAATTTAAATTTTCAATTGAATTTCTGTCTGAAATGTTCTTTGCAAATGTTGAAAATAATGCCATAATAGAGAATAGACTTTTTATTTCTATTAACAGCATAAAATCTTATTTTCCTAGTCACTTTTTTTTAGCTTGTTACCTGTTTTAAATAAACAAAAACCAAAAAATTTATTTCATCAAAATCTAAGTAGGCTCTTAGGAAATTTTAAATATTCATTTGCTCTCTTATGTAATACCAAAGTAGACAATCAGTTACTTCTGCATAATCAACACACTGGAAAACAAGGTACTCTATATGCACTGATTTCCTGCACTGAAAACTACTTGTTTCATTTTTCTAGAAGGGAATCCTCATTGATTTCATTTTGGCAAATGGCAAAATAACTTCAGGAATATTAATTCAAACATTTTTCCATATATGATTGCAAAAACAGTACTATGTAGGTGAAGCCAAAAACAACAAATGCAATTATTCACTGAATATTAAGGCAATTCCAAGGAACTAAAATTGATTACTCAAATATTCCAATATATAGAACAGCAGAGCAGTGGTTCTCAAATCAGGGTTGATTTGCCAATGATAGATCCTCCCCCCGCCTTCCAATCACACAGTCCCCAGTTGCTCCTTTTTTTCGCTTTTCGGAATCGTGGCATTAGTGAGTAGAGGCCAGGACTGCCGCTAATTATTCTACTATGCACAGAACATTCTCCTTCAAAAAAAGGACTTACCCAAGCTAATGCATCAGTAGTGCTGCTACTGGGAAACCCTGCAGTTATGTAAGAGTGGGCTTTGTCAAATAAAATAATTTAGCTGTATAGGTAATTTACTAGCTTCTTAACACATCAGAAAGTTGAAATTTGCTTAAATTTCACCCTGTAAATCACACAGAAATGTCAGAATGAGTTAATGAATGAATCTAAAATACCACTAGCAACTATATTTAGTAAATGTTCTTAGGGAGAATTATTTATTGACCAGGGTAACATGTTTTTCTTTTACACAGGCATTTTTCAATGGAGTCCCCTTGTTTCAGAAAGAGAACAGAATGGAGCAGTTCAGACACACTATTCTTAGGTAAGTAAATATAAAATGTTTCAACATTATTTTCCTTTGATTGTAATTTCAAAAACAACTTTTACATCTTTTTCAAAAAGGTTTATTTATAAAATTCTTTTGAAATTAAAAAGAGTAATGGGTTATTAGAATATTTCTGTTTAGTAACATTTCATTCCTTCTTTGATATTTTAAAGTCCAACTTATGTCAATGCTGTTTAGTACTAAATGTAGTATTAATATTAAAGATATCATTAAAAGAACACTTCTAATTAATGAATAAAGTGAAGAAATAATGAGTATATAGTGTGATGAATTTTCTAAAAAAAAATTCCTATAATCATATCTAGATCAAGATACAGAACACTGACCACATCTTAGAAGCTATCTTTATTCTCATTCATAACTCTTCACAAAATGCATCTAAGAATTGTTGATTTCTGCCAACATAAGTAGTTTTTAGTTTTTTCAATTTACATAAGTGAAATCCTACAGTATATAATCTTCAGTATTTGAGTATTCTTCTCAACCTTATTTTGTGAAGTTTCCCTGCTGACTGGTTTTCCAGTGCATGAAATACTACAATTTATTATCTAGTTTATTCTCTGTGTGTCCTTTAGTGGATATAGTATGCATTGTTAACAGTGGAGGGTATATAAACAGAAATGGAATTGGTATAGAAATCAGAGCAGTGAAGCAAATGAAAGAGTAAAATGAGAGCTAATAATATGGTCTCCCAAAATGCTTAGGTATTACTACTTTGAACATTTTGTTTTGGTTATAACAAGTTGCATATGTTCATCATTTAAATTTTTTTTAAATTAAAAATACAGAAATATATAAAGAAGCGCATGATTACCTTAATCCTGTAATTTAGAGAAGATACTTATTTGTTTTGTTGCATATCTTATATTCTTAACACTACATGCACACACATATGCAATCTATATATAAATTTTATTTCGTAAAAAGCTTATATTTTAAATATCTATCATCCGTGTGTGTGTAGTATATAAATTGTGTATCCTACTTTGTCACAGAATAATCATGAACCTCTTTTCATATCTAAGTTATACATCTGTATCATCACCTTATAGTTTTATTACATTCCTTTCTATGCTAATTTCTGTTTTTACTATAAGCTGTCTCATCAGTTCTTTATTACTGTCTGCATAGGTTGTTTTTGATATTCACTATTATATAGACAGTTACATTAATTTGTACATATACCTGACAGAATTATATCACTTCTTTTGGATAGGAAATTTTATTCCTAAGTTAATTTGCTGTCTAACTTGAGCATGTATTAAAGGCCTTTCAACTTGCAACAGCACATTTTCCTTGAATAGATGTACAAATTTATACACCCACCAGGATTGAAAAGAATTAGTTTCCTTCACTTTTGCCATCATGCAATATGTATTTTTTATATTTCTTCTTTGTTAATATTCAGTTCAAGTTCTTTGCCCATCCTTTTACTGAAGCACCAGTTTATTTTTTCGTTAGTATATTCATGCAATATTTTAAGAATATTAGTCCATTTTCATCTGTTACACGTATTGCAAATAATTTCCTACTTTATTATCTTTTAATTGGTTTCCAGTGTTTTCTACCATACACATATTTTCATTTTATTTTATATTCACTTTTAGAAAAGTCTTTTTCAGCCTAAGAATATAAATAATAATTTTATTACTTTTTTCATTTTTTAATATCGTATTTTCCCTATTGTGAACCACATGACTACATATGTTGTTGGTTCTTTCTGGACTTTTGGATTTGTTTCATTGATCCTTTGGTCTAACCTTACGCTAAAACCACACTATAACAGCTTTATAATTAACCTTAATATTAAGCATATTATTTGGTTTATACCTATGGTAGCACCAATTTTGATAATATTATTGATATACAAAAATTTTTCCAATTTCATTTTTTTCTTCTATGATTAATTTCAATTATGCTTTTGAAAAAAACTTCGGGGTACTTGATGGCATTAAATAATGTATGTCAAATACATAGCCCAGTACTGTAGATGTTGACATTCAAAGATAGCTATAGTTAGCAATAGCTGTAGTAGTGGAAATTATAGTAAACATGTCACCAGTAATTAATGGATATTTATTAAATTGTATAGTAGGTTCAATTCTCAAAGCATACTTTAATATTTTCACTCCACTTGAAACCTATATTCTTTATGAAATCAAATTTCCCCAAACTTACACACTACTTAAAATAACACAATACAAACCCAAAGATACATATGTAACACAATGTCTGACTGAATTTTGAGTTTTCTAAGACAGAACAAACTTTGGAGGACCATACATGTATGGTATAAGATAACCGTAAGAGCATGTTTTGGACAATGATATACTTGTGTTTGAATCTTAACTTGTCCACTTACTATGTCTGTGATCTCTGAGGCTCACTTCCTCATTTGAAATATGAAGACTGCTGTAACAATGAAATGAGCTACTGTGAAGTAAGGTACGTAAATAGTCCAGTGCTTGATTATACTAGGTTTCTGTCCTAAGTTCTTCTCAAGTTTATATGTATTTTATCATTTTTTCTTCCTTTTTTTGGTTAGGCTTGAGCTGAATTTATTATTGTTATTCGAGACAGATGAATTTTTTTCTTCCTCTAATGTTTCCATTTACGAAGAAACCCTTTATTTATTTGCCTCTATTTCTTTTTATGTCATTATGTCCCCTTACACAGCAGAGTAAGAAATACCATTTTCTACCTGTTGCAAGGAGTTATATGAAAGACTAGCATTATGCCAAGCATGTGAGCCTTTTCTCAGATAGGTGCAATGTGTTCAGAGCAAGGTAATTCCAAGAAGAAGTCATCAGATTCCTTCTTACTCCCCTAAAATACATCTATTTAGGATCTGGAGGCCTGGATAATCAGGATCCATTAAGCCTGTTGGGAAAGGCTGATTGAAAAGAGAGAGTCAAAAAAGAAAAAGAGGATTATCAGATGGGAAATATATCCAAAAAACATAGGCTAACTTCTCAAGGAAATCAGAAGACAGAATAAAGTTTCAGAAACTGGGACTGGGACTCATGATGTTTTACTGATTTTCAAAGTGATTATGATATACCCACTCTTATGCAAGGCACTGGGCCAATATACAAAAGTCAACAGCTGCCATCATTCCTTGATCTGTCTTATTTTGGCAAAGAATCAGTTGCATCTAGAGTCAAGACATTCCTAAGCATCTTGTAGTCCAGAGCTCTCAAAGGCATGAACATGCCTTTTTCTTAAAATGGTCACAGCAAATATCATTCCACACATCTAAACACAATGCATTGTAGCCAAAAAGAAAGAGCCTATGTCCAGAGTATTTAAGGGTTTGCAGAGCGTGTCTTGAAGGGAGGAAAATCAAAGTAAGACATGTCACAAGAACTAAAGTAATGACAACAGCAGATGAGATTAGAAGCCCACTTAAACTTTCCTCTCCAGCTCTGCTGTTGCTATTCCCAAAGTTCATGCTTTAATTACCTTGTAAGAAATTACAGGTGAGAGCAAATTGTTTTCCCTACTACTACTTTTCTCCCTCCCTATGCATCCTATCCACACACCAGCTGATCACTATTTTGGAAGCATCACTCTCATCTGATACTTCCTTCCTCAAAGGTCTCTCCTGGTAGCCCACTAACTAATGAATGAAGCTTACATACATTCTGGAAGTCCTAGGAAGTTTTTTAAATAAACGTAGTTAATGATAATAACAATACTCCCAAAGCCTATGGTCCCCCATTATAAAATGTAGATAATAAAACATACTTTGCAAAGCTATTGTGTGTATACATATGATGATATTTGCAAAGGTCACAAGAAGAAGGCAGGTATACTAGGAAGTCACTTGAATCTGACACAATATTTTAAATAAATAACTAAGTAGGGATAATCTGATTTTATAACTTTTATTGAATGACTACTATGTGCCAAGGAATATTCAAGGCATGCTACTTGTAAACAAGGTCTCTCCTTTCGTAGAGTTTATAAAAGTTTACATTTATTTTGAGAGCTAAGAATATTAATTATCAACTCTTTAGAATTTGTTATTTCCAAAGAATTTGTGAATTTTCAGGCATACCTGCTTTGTGTATTGCAATTAATTCCAGATGAATTTCTTGTTGTTTGCTTACATGCCTTTGGTTCTAAAGGATTCCAGATTACTTACTAAAGTGGCAGGGTGGGGAATTTGTTGCTATGAAACAATGTTGAGTAAAACAAAGTTGAATTATTTAACCAGAAGTACTGTGTCTAAAAATACAAAAATCCAATTTTGCAGTTTTACCAGCTCTTGAGCTGTTAAATTTCTCCCTGTTAAATGGGTAGCTAAAATCCATTTAAGAATTTATTTCAAACTAGGGCCGGGTGCAGTGGCTCACGCCTGTAATCCCAGCACTTTGGGAGGCTGAGGCAGGCAGATCACCTGAGGTCAGGAGTTCGAGACCAGCCTGGCCAACATGGTGAAACCCCATCTCTACTAATAATACAAAAATGAGCCAAGGTGTGGTGGTGGGTGACTGTAATCCCAGCTACTCAGGAGGCTGAGGCAGGAGAATCACTTGAACCTGGGAGGTGGAGGTTGCAGTGAGCCAAGATTGCGTCACTGCACTCCAGCCTGGGTGACAGAGCAAGACTCTGTCTCAAGAAAAAAAAAATTCAAAGTAACAAAATCATAAATTCTATATATGCTTTTCTTTATAATGTTATTTGCTCATCTAATTATATTCTATAGTACTGACTTTGGATCACAATCTTACCTCACTTCTGGAAGGTGTGTGTGTGTATTTGTGTGTGTGTGTGTGTGTGTGTGTCTGTGTATATGTGACATGGTTGGAGTAGGCTCAGGATATACATTAAGTAAATAAGCAAGTTGGAAAAACAACTAAAGATTACAACTATATCTAATTCAACCACAAGGATTTGGAAAGTCTTTCTAAGGTTAAGGTCAGTATCACTTAATCAGCTTTGGGAAACTACTTATTTGGAGAAGTTACAGACATTCCCTTATCAATCTAGGTACTCTTAGATTCCTAACTGCTTACTTTAAGAACAAATTTGCTCAACCTGTTGTCCAGTGTCAAGGTTGTTTAATGAAAATACCATGCCACAATGTTTCTCAATTTTCTGCTATTCAGACATCCAAATTAGCAATGACTTCCCTTATGCAATTTAACTTTTATGATGTTTTCAGCAGGTATATCATTGTAAATGCTACTGCTAGGGTAAGAGAAAAGGGAGAAATACTCTTTATTGAAAGAGGATGACATTTTAAAAATATGTTGACAGCTTGGGGGTAACAAGTATTTGCTGCAACTATCCTGGTCCAAACAAACAATAATTTAGACAAACAAGTACTATGTTGAAGACTCAGCCAGCGCAATTTTACTGTTAATTCAATGATGGTAAAATTCAATATTACATATTTAGCAATATTTTCCAGGCATACTTCTGTATTGCGAATGTATTTGCTAAATTGGATATCACTTTAAAATAAATAGGACTTACGTTCTTTACTTATTCCTCTCTTCCCCCAAAATAACCCCTGAATAAACCAATTTCATTTTTAAAAATTTTTAAAATTGCATTTTAGGTTTTGGGGTACATGTTAAGAACATGCAAGTTTGTTGCACAGGTACACACATGGCAGTGTGATTTGCTGCCTTCCTCCCCATCACCTATATCTGGCATTTCTTCCCATGTTATCTCTCCCCAACTCCCCACCCCCCACTGTCCCTCCCCTATTTCCCCCTGACAGACCCCAGTGTGTGATGCTCCCCTCCCTGTGTCCATGTGTTCTTATTGTTTAACACCCACCTATGAGTGAGAACATGCGGTGTTTGATTTTCTGTTCTTGTGTCAGTTTGCTGAGAATGATGGTTTCCAGGTTCATCCATGTCCCTACAAATGACACGAACTCATCGATTTTATGGCTGCATAGTATTCCATGTTGTATATATTGCCACATTTTCCCTGTCCAGTCTGTCGTCGATGGGCATTTGGGTGGGTTCCAGGTCTTTGCTATTTTAAACAGTGCTGCAATGAACATTCGTGTGCATGTGTCCTTATAGTAGAACGATTTACAATCCTTTGGATATCTTCCTGCTTTTTAGTCATCAGCATTAATGTTTCACGGCCCTGGGGTGTGACTGGGGAGGCCACCTTTCCTACTTGACTACATCCAGCCCTCCGTCTTGCTTTCTGTACTTCCCTTGTTTACTGTCCTGGCTGTGGCTGCCCAGATGCTTCCAAAAGCCAAGTAGTCTTCGAGATCCCAAATTCAAGAGCAGCTTTAAATCTTTGAACTTGTTTCCAGTGATGAAAAGGAAAGAGCGAAGAATTTAGCGCATCAGAATAAGGAAGTCTGTAGGAGGTTTAGACAGCATTGGTGTTTTGTTTTAATATGGGGGTACTGTGTTAAAGAAAAAAATAATTATTCCATGATTCTTGCTAAAGCACGGTAAGACAGACTTCATTCAGGACCGTCATGATAGGGAAAGGGACCACTGCAGTGGGATTTTTGCAGGGAAGGAGAGAGATGGGGCTCAGCTCCCAATATAGCATGAGCAAGTGGGGATGCATAGCCAAGACGCAGGATGGGGGTAAGAGGATGGAAAATTCCAAGGAGGAGACATCACGGGTAAGCGGGGGATTCCGGCTAAAGTGACCTCCAGGATTCTTACTGAAGACAGGCCAAGATGATCAGATATTGCCTGGGGCCTGGTGGAGGATGACAAACCTCATCAGCTATCTAGGGTGGAGGGTTTTTGCTAAACTAACTTAGCAAGGTTCTTAATAACACTGGGTTTTATAAGGAAGGACACAGATGGGCCCAGGAGAAGGTTCGGAAACCTCACTAAAGTTTAGTCTAACGAAAAATCTTTGTCAACTCTATGTGAATGTAAGTTTGAAGGTAAAAAACACATTTTTTTACCCTTTAAAAATGTTTAGCTGAAAACAAGCTGTAGAACCATGGGTGATTTGTGTAGACTGTTGTAGAGTAATTAATGCAATACAAATGAGTGACCCATTTTCAATCAATTAAAATATAATAAAGCTACCAATAACACCATGTTCAGAAGAATTAAATAGTTCTGTGATTAAGAATGTATTTGTTCTTCTTAGTGTGCCTCTGGAAGAATTATGCACATCCGTTCCCCTGGCCCTGGAGATGTATTCAAGTGTTGGCTGGTGGAGAAGTTCATTAGATGACAAGCCAGACAAACTAGCTTTGGCTGTGGGTGGACAGTGTCCCAGGGGTGACTTTCCCGTAACATGCTCAGTGATATCGTATTCCCTGGCACACACAGAGTTTGACACGATGACCTCCAAAGCCCTTTCAGGATGGCAATTTGACAAGCATGCGAGAGGGAACTTCAGTGTTTACTTTCCATTCTGCCAAAGTGCTTCCCCCTGGCACAGGGATACCCATTCCCTTGGCAGCTGATTCTGACTTATGAAAGTACTGGATGCCAGGTCTCTGACGAGTCATTAGATTCTTTTGATCTGGGCAACAGTATTCTGAAAATATAGTTACTCATCCATAAAATGCGGATGGTGCAACTTCCCAAGCTGCAACCATGAACGAGAAGGCCCCAGCTCTATACGATGGCAGTGGAGTTAGCCAGTGGTTTTGGATATTCTTGTCATAGTCACAGCGTAAAGACAGCAGGCTGTGCATGTTTGAGATTTCCCTGAGTGTGTCATAGCAAACCCCACACATTTCAGGACCCAGAAGAACTGCCTTATGGTTCTAGCTGTACTGTTCATAAGCGGTGCAGCCTTGAGCAAGCTTCTTGGTCTCTCTGCCCTCGATTTCATCACTGTACAAACTCAGCACCCACACACCTTCCCTGAACCTGTCCTTGCAGGGTTGTTGTGAAGATCTTTCCCCATGAAGTAGGACTAGGTCAGAGACGCTCCAGCTTCTCCTGTCACACATCTCACAGCTCTGATATATGGCAGTTTGTCCTGCCTGTGACCCTCACCTGTTAGTCATCTTGCAGCAGATCCCATCTCCTACCTGGAGAAGGCAAATGCAAGTGAGGGAGAACAGCATTATTACAGCAACGGCGTCAAATCTGCTTTAACTCATAAATAGGCATAAATCGCCTGCAAGCTTTGGTAGTTTATTATCAGTAGCAAATTACTTATGATACATCTCACCTATCATCACTTGCTTGGCGGTTGAACACTGCAGAGATGATAAGGATTCTCCCACCTCTAAAACTCTCAGACCTCATGTGTGTGTCTAGGCTATATAAATGTAAATGTTGATGATGATGATACCCAGTGTATGCAGAGAGAACCCGGTCCCTGGAGGGAAGCAAGGGGCTTGTTCACTGGCACCCAATGTGTTCAGAAAGGTGATAAAATAGCACAGGGCAACTGCAACCTGCAGGCCTAGTCTGGCCCACAAGTTAAGAATGGTTTTTACATTATAAATGGTGGAAAAACAATCAAAAGGAGAAAACTATTTTGTGACACATAAACATTATGTGAGATTCAAATGTCTGTGACCATAAATGAAGTTTAGATGGGAAATAGCCAAGCTCATTTGCTTACATATTGTCTGTGACCACCTTCTCTACATTACTAAGTTGAGTAGTTGCAACAAAGCCTGTCTGTCCCACAAAGCATAAAATATTTACTACCTTGTCATGTACAGAAAAAGTTTGCTAACCTCTGGGATAGCATGTGACTCACCTTACCACAACTCCCAAATCTAGAGACAAAAAGAGAGCTTAATTTTTCTCTTGGCCAGGCACGGTGGCTCATGTATGTAATCTCAGCACTTGGGGAGGCCGAGGCAGGCAGATCACTTGAAGTCAGGAGTTTGAAACCAGCCTGGCCAACACGGCAAAACCCAGTCACTATTGAAAATACAAAAATTAGCCAGGCGTGGTGGTGGGTGCCTGTAACCCCAGCTACTTGGGAGGCTGAGTCATAAGAATCGCTTGAACCTGGCAACAGAGTGAGACTCTATCTCAAAAAATAAAAAAATAAATAATCTCTCGTCTCTTTTTCCGTGAATAGCTAGGAAAACTGTATAATTTATGGTCTCAGTGGAGACCTTCTTGAGAGTGAAAGGGGTCACTGCATACACTGACACAGTCCCAGAAAAGCTGGGAAGCACGATCACTCTACTTAAAATTCTAGTGTTAGCAAAGTAAAGTAAATCTGTCCAGGGTGGGGACAGAAATTCCTGTTGCCCCAAACTCTGACAGATGCATTCTCTGGCTTCCTGAACTAGAAGAGGAACGTCTTGGCCCAAGAACTGAGAGGAGGTCTAGAAGCAGGGGAAGTTGGCCTTCCATGTGCTACAGAGCTCTACTCTGCCCACCTCTTTCCCCTGAACCAGGCCTTCACTGTTAAATCAGTATTTCGATATTTCTATATGTTCTCGCTTTTAGAGGAATAAGCTACATTTTTAAATTTTTTTATTTTTAGCACATAAAATATTGAATACAAAATAAACACAATCTCTCATCTTTATTTGTTTTTGGAAATTTACTAAAACTATACCCTCACCCAGGCTCTTGTTAGTTGTATGGGAGATCAGATTGAAAGAAGTTGAAGGAAGAAGTGAAGCTACGGACAGTTACGCATTTCCTATAAAACCAATAGCAAAATGCTAAGTCTTAGCTCCAGGCCAATGAGTTGACACATTAGCATATGACTTGAACTAAAAAGAGAAGTGGTTTTTAGGGGTCTGGACCTTTGGATCCTCCAACTAGTTTACCTCAGGGGGGAAAACAAAAATCCTGATTTATTCTTGTACAGGCATAAGAAGATGTGATCTCTCAGAAAAGCAAAGGTCATTTCACCGTGGGCTTTGTACTTTGTGAAATCAGTGCTTTGAGTTGTGCTTAAAAATAAGCTTACAGCCTATGCTAGTCATGAAAGACAGATGTTATTTGTATGGGAGATAGGATAGGAAGAAGTCAAAGGAAGAAGTGAAGCTGCTTGAAAGATATCAGGCGATAGCCAGGAATCTCAGATCTGCTGCACCAGAAGACCAGGGACTTGGTGTCTGTGCCCAAGTCTAAAACGTGAGACTATCCTACTCCTTCTCCAAGTATAGGGCAAATATATTAGCATCCCTCCAGTTGCCTAAGGGTATAGTCTAACTGGTCACCCAAGAGAAAGGCCCTAGGCTAACTTTCAGGCAAAGAGGGACAAGAGTGGGGACAGACTGATGGAAATCAGTGATTCTGGGTTCATTTTCATTGAGGAGCAGGTCAGGGTACACCCACCTCATCCTCCTAGAGTCCCCCATCCCAGTGCTTCTCCGTCCTGGGACTGGTCCCATTGAACCTAGGACTCAGCTAAACATCTTCAAAAATAATCACCCATAACTTTGGGAACTGACTCAAGGACTTGAGTTCTCAGGCTTAGTTTTTATTTGTTGGAATGTGGTAGAAAGAAAAGGGATACATCTATAAAGGTGAAATTTGGGTCCTATTCCTGGATGCTGAAAGTGTTTTATATATTTTGGAAGGTAGCAATGAGGAGATGGGTCTTTCTGATTCACTTCCAATCACACTGCATAAGTTGTTGTCTACTTTAGCTTCTCCAAAGAGTCCGGCCTACATGAGAGTGTTGAAAGTGTCCTTATTTCCCAGGTAGATAACAGGACCACTAGCCCAGAGGAGCTTGGAGAGAACCGATATTAAAATATTGTCATGAGCCTAAGCCTTGAGCCTGCAACAGAAGCGCAGAATACACCAAGTTTAATTCTAGATTTTAACTAAATGTAGTTAAATTTAAAAGATGAAAGCATTTTTTGAGATCTAAAAGAAAATATATGTGGATAGTTATTTCATTCTCAAATGTAGATAGGAATTAAATTGAACAAATCTGTTGAGATGATTGCATAAGAATTAAAATCCTATAATTAAAGAAATTATAACAAAATGGAAACACAAGCATATTTTCCATAAATACATAAGAAAATGGTTGTTGTATTTAATATATGTATGAAAGCCTCACACTGAAAAAAGATGTGTTAATATCCCCAAAAGAAAAATGGGCAACTGATATGAAGCAACAATTCAAAGAAAATGACATAAAAAAATTAATAAAAGGATGAAAAATTATTGCAATTTCTAGTATTCAAAGATGCAAATTAAAAAACAAGCCATTCTCAACTACAAACTTGGCAAAAGTTTTAACTATAATAACACAATAGTGTCAATGAAGTTGTGATGAAATAGACACGCTTTTTATGCCGCTAGTGCGAATATAAACTGATGCGGTACTTCTGTAAAGCAGTTGTACAATATTCATCAAAAACATTAAAAATGTTATGTATTTTAGACTATTCTCTTAGTAGGTATGTATCTTAGGATAAAATTAGAAACTTGAACAATAAAAAATTCTAGACAGATTTTTTAATACAACATTATTTAGAATAGCAAAACAAAAAGCCATGAAAACATGCTAAAACCCCCCAAATAAAAAAGTGGTAAATGTAGAGAATATTTAATATTACAGAAAAATGCTCAGGACATTTGGTGGAAAAATTAACATACAAACTTGTATATGGAATATTATTTTAATTTTGTAAAAATAATTGAAAGGCTGGGTGCGGTGGCTCACACCTGTAATCTCAGCACTTTGGGAGTCTGAGATGGGTGCATCAGCTGCGGTCAGGAGTTCAAGACCAGCCTGGCCAACATGGCGAAACCCCGTCTTTGCTAAAATTATAAAAAATTAGTCAGGCATGGTGGTGTGCACCTGTATTCCCAGCTACTTGGGAGGCTGAGGCACGAGAATCGCTTGAACCCAGGAGGCAGAGGTTGTGGTGAGCCGAAATTATGCCATTGTACTCCAGCCTGGGACACAGAGCAAGATTCTTTCTCAAAATAATAATAATAATAATTGACAGAAAATACATCAAAATATTAACTGCATAGCTTTCTCTAGGTGTTTGAATTACAGTTGACGTTTACTTTCTTCTTTGCATCATCACCTAAAGTAAACATTAAAAATGTTTAAGTATACATTCACATTTTGCCTTATTCTAAAAAGAATGTAGGGTTTAAAACTATGAATAACTGAGCGACATAAAATAAATTTAAAATAAGAAAGATGGAGGAGAAAACATAGATAAGTAAGTTACTATGGACCTCAGAATGTCCTTAATACAAAAAAACCACGCCATGCAATTTACCTAACAGAAGAAGCCACACATTTGGCTGTGGGCCTCCTCAGCAGCACACACGAAGCAGGAAGTGCTTTCCCTTACAAAATTCACAGTTTAAACCAAGATAAACCAGTTGCTTAACAAAAATATATGTGATCTGAAACTATAACCAGAGAGAAATCTTTTATATGGATCCTTAAAGAGAAGCCGATACCCAATAGCATCTGAACAATCATTATAACAATGCATTTATGTGGCATTGCTTATAATGACTGTTAAATACAACTGAGGTCACCATGCTCAGGTGCAAACCAGAAAAGCATTCTGATCCAGGGCTAGACTCCAGAACACCAAACCAGCCATTGTATAGAAGGAGTTCTGCAGGTCCTCGAGTTTCTCTGAGAAGGAAAGGTGTTCCTGTGAGTGCAAAGCTGCCAATGATGAGGGAGGAAGAAGTGAAGGACAAGGCCTTGAATAGTCTTCCTATTTTTCAAATATCTGGTTTGATATTCAAGCAAGTGTTTCCTTGGTCACATGGGGGTGAGAATGCCTGCATACTCTGTGTGCCTGTCTGAGAGTCACAATGTATGTAAACAAATCAGACTGTGTTCAACACAGGCCTGCTCAAATTTATTTGACTAATTTCATTGTAAAATTCTTGTTAATTTCCAGATGAACCAACCATTAACTTTTTATTTGGGAAAAATGCCCATGGAACACTCATTGCCTTTAAAATTAGGGGAACATCATTTAACAAATAAGAAATGAGGAAGCCTCCTATCATAGAATGTTCACGGACTCCCTATATCCTTATCCTTTATTAAATCTTGCTAGATTTGACTCAAAGATGTTTCCTAGGGACTTTTTCTCATAGAGGCCCCACTCAGTTCTGGTAATTTGTTTTTAGGAGCCTGGGTTTTGTGAGGGGCTCGCTTGAACTTCCCCTACCCCATTTCGCTTTTGTCTTTAGCATTCTGCTCTCTTATGCTCCAGGGCCAAGATCCAAGAAAGACAGAAGCTAATTGTTTTTGTTTCATGCCAGGGCAAGAGTGTCCAGGATGCAGAGCTAGAGAAAGTGGTGACTGTTGATAGACACAGAGTAAATAAATCAGGCCTCTAATTAAATTTACATGATATATAAATAGGTTGTCTCATTTATTTAGTAAACAAATTCAGGCAGATAATGAGATTTCCACTGAAGACTGGTCATTGCCCCAGAGGCCTAGGCCAGCTACTTAACCTGTACACATCCCAGGTTTTGTGTAGAATAACTTATCTGGTTCATCAGGTGGATGTGACTGCAAGAGATGGGACAAGTGACAGCAAGGAAGAGAGGTCCCTGGTACAGGGGACTGTCCTTCTAGATAGTTGTCTTAGGGAGGGGGGAAGCAGAGATCTCATGGTAACTGGACCAGGAAAAGGAAGGAAACAGATGGAACATGTTTATCTTGATGTTAAAAATCCAGAAACTGAGATCAAGAGAGGTTGGAATTAGAATCAAAACGCGTCTAGTGAGTTCTTTGTGGAGGGTTTTGCTTTGACTTAAGGGTCTAGCCAGGAGTTTGATTGCACTGGGGAAGCTCTCTTGAATTAACACAGAGACAGGCTGCAAAATTTCCCATTGACCAATGGCATAGTCTTGGGCAAAGCATCTGGTGTCTGTATGACTAACAGAGACTAATAATGATGACAGGATTGTCAAACAGTTGTCAGGCTTGAAATGCCTTGCAAATGATAAAGCATGATGCAATGTTTAGTTGTATAGTAATATTATGTAAATAATAGCAGAAGCAAAGCGTAGTGGAAGGAACAGTTTCTCTGGATTGAGAGTGCTGGGTTTGGGCTGGGCATGGTGACTCATGCCTTAATCTCAGCACTTTGGAAGGCTGAGGCAGGTGGATTACCTGAGGTCAGGAATTTGAGACTAGCCTGGCCAACATGGCAAAATCCCATCTTTACTAAAAAAAAAAAAAAATACGAAAATTAACTGGGCGTGGTGGTGCATGCCTATAGTCCTAGCTACTTGGGAGGCTGAGGCAGGAGGATTGCTTGAACCCAGGAGGTGGAGATTGCAGTAAGCTAAGATCACACCACCACATTCCAACACTCCAGCGTGGGTAACAAAGCAAGACTCTGTCTCAAAAAAAAAAAAAAAAAAAAAAAGGAGTGCTAGGTTTTAATTCTGACTTTGCTTTTTTCCTTGTGTGAGGATGACATTGGAAAAAATTTCTAGTTCTTTCTGGTTCAGACTGTCTCTGTCTTTCTCTGCGTCTGTATCTTATACACTCTCTGTCTCTCACACTTTGTCTCCATTTCTGACTATGAAACATGTGTGACACCTTGGAAAGGAATCTTGGTGCCAGGCTTTGGAAAATCCTGTTCCCCAGAATTACTGTGCAGGTAAATGTTCTTTAGAGCATCAACACAGAAACTAACAAAATGAAGTCACATCACAGTGTCCCTTTAATCTGCAAATGCCCTGCAGAAGCCTAGCAGCCATAAGACAGGTAAGAATGTCCAGGAAAGGGTGTCGGACAATCTGTCACACCCATGGCACTTACCCAATCCCAAGACCCCAATTTTAGGTCCTACTTATCAGACCGGTCCTATGAACTCCTGGCTCAAACTCCCTCCCAGGGCCTGTAACTGAGATATTGAACAAAATGAGATTGTGCCTTTAGAAACAGAAGGAAGTGAGATGCCCATTCTTGTAGGATTTGGGGTGTGGTTTCTGAGTATCACTCAAATATCTCTCTTCTCCATGACTGCCTCAGTAAGAAGCCCGTTTCCCTCTGCTGCACCTTCATGATGCTCTGTTTCTGTCACTCGTAGGTACTCATCCTCTTCTCCCCTCCAGAAGTGGCTCTATCCAGGCAGATCTTCTTCCCTCTCATGAAGGGTGGAAGCAGGATTGTGCCATGGCCACCTCCCACAGCCTACTCTGCAGAGGCACCACCCACGCTCACTCTTCCCTTAGTCTCATCCTTTGCACAGTTTTCTCTCTGCCTAAGAGGTGAGGACACAAGGCAGGATGGAAATTGAAGCCATCACTGAGCAAAAACTCAGCAGAGCCAAATGCCCAGTCTTTTCAATTTAGAAAGAAGTAAGAAGAGAGAAGAAAGGGACTTCTTTTTGCTTTGGGGATCTGGAGGGCTGAGTCCTTCACTGCCCTGGTCACCATCTACTGGAGCTCTGGGTCTTGGTGCAAGCAACTCCTACTTCTTTAGCCAAGACCTGCAATGTAGACCTCAAGGGGCCCAGCCACACTGCACCCTCCCAGACTCCTCCCTCCAGTGCGCTGACAGGAGGGAGTGGTGAACAGAGCTGGTGGGAAGTGGATATGATGAAGTGGTCCTAGGAGGTATTCCCCTGGCTCTGGGGCTAGGAGTCCGGTTCCACCAGATGTGGCCCTCCCTTTGAGAGGCTGCTCTACACAGGCTCTGCCCCATGCAGTTCTTGGCAGAACCACGTGGTATGGGCATAGAGATGGGCAGAAGATCTAGACCTTGTGGAAAGAGGTACCCCATGTCCACCCACACTGACTCATCCCTGTGTCCTGGCCCTTAACATTTCTTTCTTCCTGCTTGAGACATGAGTAAACTATGATAGGAATGGCATAGGAGCTATCGCTCAGCAAAACCCGATAGAGCTGACCACTGCTGAACCTGGAACATGAATGTCAGCCCCTTTGACTGCCCGCCGCTGGGCAGGAGGATGGTGTAAATAGCCTCAAACCACGTCAGGGCCTGTTTTTGTTCAAGCCGAACCAAACTGTCATATGGATGGCAACTTTCCCCTCCACATCTGTTTAGCGTAATTTAGAAATCACAGCCGTTGCACCTACATGATCGGGACCACATGTTGTTCATCTTCCTTATTATCCCAAATTAAAGTGTTGCCTGGTATCTGGATTTTCTGTGTTGACTGTAATAACGGGGCTCTAATTTGACTCCCAGTCAAAGTGGGGGAAAGCAGATTGAATCAGATGGGGGTTATGTCAACCTGAGACATTTGCTGTGGCAGGGCCTGAAATCCTAGGCTTGGGTTATAAGGATGCTCAGATGCCAGCGCTGGCCTTGTGGTTTGGCTCCTGTGCATTACAGAGAAACGGGGAGCAGGAGAGGACACCAATGAGAGTACATCTGGGCTTCATTAGTGGCAATGTAATTTACAAAAGGCAGCTTTTCAGATGTTGGGATAATCAGCAGGCTGTTATCAAGGTAGCGCACGGTAATCATGGGTTGACATGAGCAATCCATGCTCGGTGAGATAAATGGGTTTGACTGGCAGGGCAGCGGTTGGACTTTAATAAAAAACAAATTGGATTTTTTTTCCTGTAGCTTAATATAAGAATCATGTAGACATATGCATAAAACTGACACAGTAGCAAAAATCCCTGGCAGAAAGAAAATGCCACTGCCCTGGGTCTCAGAGCCAATTTCTGTGTTATAAATTCTGTGGCTGTTTGGGCAGTGGTTGAAACTGGGGTGAGTGGGTTGAGGAGGAGAAAGCAATGCAGGGACCTCTCAGCCCAACCCCAGCATAAATCACGTAGTAATGGACGAGTAATTTAATACTGTTCTGAAGCCTCGGAGTGAATCATTGCTTTTCCTACAGTGAATCTGGGTTCTGGTGGGTGCAGAACCTTAAGCTGTTGACTCCTAGAATTATGCCCTCTTTGGGAGCTGTATATCGGTGTACCTAGCTTGGTCAAGACTGAAGTCTTTTGCTGAGGGGTCTTTTAACCTTCCCTCTGCATATCCAGCATCTGAAGCACATGAAACAGCTCTCAATCTGACAAGTTGACAGTTTTTCAAACCTGGCACATAGTAGGTGCTCTTAGAGAAGCCTCAGGATGGCTCATATATGCTGAGTTAGTTCCCAGAGCATAGAAGAAAAGAGTGACATATCAGTAAAGTGTTCAGAGGACATCGCTGAGGACATCTTCTGGGAAGCTGTCAGGGATTTCTTTGCATAGAACAATGCACGTAAAAATCAAAGTCTAGCTGAACATTTGCTATCACATCATTCCCATATGGATAAGAATTTCATCTTGTTGAAGTTCAAATTAAATAAGCCATGGGGATCTTTAAGGCCTCTGAAGCTTGTGGGATACAAAGGAAGGGCAGATACTATTTTTCATGGCAAGTTGATAAAAATACAGCTGTTGGTGCAGGAATAAGGTCATCTTTAAAGATCAGAAAGAGCCTGGAACTCTAAAGGTGGAAGAGAACTTAGAAGTAATCCATCCATAGGTGAGGCAAGTCAAAGATAAAGTTACTAACACAAGGTCACACAGCAAATTGGCTGCAGTGTCGGGCCCACAACCCTGGACTTTGGGCTCTTTGTGTGGGGCTGCTTGGTGCCCTGTGGATTTGCAGGCCCATTCAGCAGGGCTACCTAGAGATGCTGAAGGGAGGGCCTGGCAAACCAGGTGCTCTCCAGAACATCAAAGTTCAGATAGTTAGTACTTCTTCAAGAGTGTGCATTCTCCTGCTGACATTGCTTATTAGACTTTCTCCTTTCCCATTCAGCAGTCCATGCCTAGGCTTCCTGGCATCACCAGCCAGGAAAACACAGAGACAGTGCTCAGATTGTCTGAAGGGCAGGGCCAGAGGAGGGGAGAAGAGCTGGACTCCAGGGTAGATGCATTCCTAGGCTGGGATCTGCACTAACCAGCAGGTGACCTTGGGCGAGTCTCTTCACTGCTCTGGCCCTTAGGCTCCTTTGACTCTGAAACGTGGACATGAAATCAACCATCTTTGTGGTTTTGAGGCAGTTTGTGTTTTTGCTGCTGTGGAACCCTTTATTCCAGGTGACCCCTTCATTATCATACACCCCCGCAAGAAAGAAAAAGACAGGGTAAGGTGGTTCTGGTTGAAGACAAGGAAGAAAGCCAGAGATGCCTTTGCATGCAAGCCCTCCTACCCTCAAACAGGTCCTGAGGCCCCTCCACAAGCTTGAGACTCCACAGAGTTAGAAAAATACTGGAATAAGCATCCTCAAAGACCCGTTCACATCAGCACTTTATGATTCTATTAACAGCCTGGAGTCAGGTGTCTAAATAGAGACTATGTAAATATAGGGCACCATACCCTGCAACTCCTCCCTGAGTTTCAGTATTAGTCTGTCCTCATGCTGCTGATAAAGACATACCCAATATTGGGCAATTTACAAGAGAGAGGTTTAATGCACTTACAGCTCCCGATGGCTGGGGAGGCCTCACAATTACGGTGGAAGGCAAGGAGGGGCAAGTCATGTCATACATGAATAGCATCAGGCAAAAACAGAGCTTGTGCAGGGAAACTCTCATTTTTAAGACCATCAGATCTCATGAGACTTATTCACTATCATGAGAACAGCACAGGAAAGGCCCGTCCCCATGATTCAGTTATCTCCCACTGGGTCCCTCCCACAACACATGGGAATTTAAGAAGAGATTTGGGTGGGGACACGGCCAAACCATATCAGTGACTGTAAATCAAGATCCACTCTTGTTCCTTTTTACCTAGAGGAAAGAGCCCAGTGCAACCAGGGGCTGCCACCCTGGGCTTGCCAGTGCCCCCACCCCTCGACTTTCCCCTGACCTAAGAAACAGTCCGGCTTTGAGGATTGAAGACCGTATTTTGCAAAAAGGCAGGTCTTGAATGTCTTAAGAATTGGCTTATACTGTCCATTGCTAGAAAAGACTGATCAATGGTCAGTTCATGTGAGAACTAGAGCAGAGATTCGCCAAGCACACGCTTTGCTCTCAGATCAGTGTTTTAGGCCATCTGGGAAACAAAGATGTTGTGAGAAGTCAGTCACTCTCTATTTGCAGAGCTGTGGGAGGTTGCACATGTAGAAGGATGGTCCCGTGATGGGCAGTGATGCATGGAGCCGTAGCTGGGACAGGGCCCTCATCTCCCTTTTCCACCTTTACTAATCCTTCACCGTCATGACCCCAAATCTCCATGTAGACTTACCAGTCCCACCCCTCCCCATGCATCTATTATTATCTGTTATTTAAGGCAATTAGACACATTCCTACCACCTTCCTACCATTCAGACTGCTCATTAAATTTCTTTGTCTTTTGTCACGCCCGAGGAAGGGAAGGAAGTGACTGCTGGGTGCTAGAGCAGAGCATGCAAGGATCAGGACAAATGTCATCTGCATTAAGTGTATCTGAAGTAGGCATCTTTATTTACTTCCAAGTGAAGAAACTGAAGCTCAGAGGGGTAAAATGACTCAAAGAGAGCAAAAGGCAGGCCCAAGATCTGAACCCAAACACCCCAGAGTTTATTATATGAACGTCCAGTGCCACTTCCTGGGAGAATGTGGGTGAAGACTTGGGCTCCCGAGGAGGATGCCATGCGTGGGCCGACAAGCATCTTAAGTTCTCCAGAGCAGCGGTCTCCAAACATTTTGGCACCAGAAACTGGTTTCATGGAAGACAATTTTTCCACAGACCAGGGGTATAGAGTGGTTTCAGGATGATTCAAGCACATTCCAATTATCGTTCACTTTATTTCTATTATTATTATTGCATAATATGTAATGAAATAATTAGACAACTCACCATAATGCAGAATCAGTGGGAGCCCTGGGCTTGTTTTCCTGCAACTAGACGTTCTCATCTGGGGGTGATAGGAGACAGTGACAGATCATCAGGCATTAGATTCTCCTAAGGAGTGCACAATCTAGATCCCTCGAATGTGCAGTTTAGCATAGGGTTTGTGTTCCTATGAGAATCTAATGTGGCCAATGAGCTGACAGGGGTGGAGCTCAGCTGGTAGTGTGAGCAATGGGGAAACCCCATCTCTACTAAAAATACAAAAAGTAGCTGGGTGTGGTGGCACCTGCCTGTCATCCCAGCTACTTGGGAGGCTGCAGTAAATACAGATGAAGCTTCACTCACTCACTTACCACTCACCTCCTGCTGTGTGGTCTGTGGCCCAGGAGTTTGGAGACCTGTGCTCCAGAGGACCTGCTAGCATGGCTGTCAGAGGCATCTGCCATCAGCAGGGACTTCATTGAGAGCCATAGTTAGGCAGAGAAATGAGTTGAACAGGGAGGGACAAATGTCAACAGAGCACCTGCTGAGGACATGGGCCCTGCCCTTATCAAATTGGCATTGACAGTTGAGGGCATTTGCCAAGTTAGCCTGCAGTCGGAGGGCAGTGTGCATGGTGTTAGGAAGGAAAAAGTAGGGCACCACCCCGATGGGCTGGCAGCATGGCCCTAGAGGAAGGAAGAAAGAGAGGCTTGTGGTTCTGCTCCTGTTCTTTGGGAGCTTAACGGGCAGTGGAGTTGGCGAGAAGCACACTTGTAAGCCAGACTGTTTCTTAATGTCTAGTGATTATTTAGGGATTTGCTTTTCTGCATATCATAGCTCTCTGTTTCATTCATTTCTTAGCCTCTAAAATGTGCCTCTGTTTTACTTCAAACGGCCTAGGGCAGCGAATCAGTCAGCCTCGGTTCCTGACTCTGCACCCCGTGCACCCACTGGCTAATCATAAAATGGGATAACTGCAAGTTCTTGTACATTCTTCCTCATTCCAGCTTCAGCAGGGCCACAGGCAGGAGCACTTAGGCACATCTTAACTGGGAGGCTCAAGAGGTGCACAGTATGTTCTCAAATAAACACATTTCCTCTGCAGCAACCTCTGGTTTTCAGAGTATGCCTTTCATGAGCCCATCAACCACAGCCCTGCTTGCAAGGCCCCCAGGACTCCACTCTGTTGGAGCCTTGGCAACCCCTGCAGACTTGACCAAAAGAAACATCATTCTGGGGCCACAGCACTGCAGAAGAGCAATCTTCTGCCCAGAAACTTTCCAAAGGACTTGGAACTCACTTATCTGCCGGCAAAATTGCCAGTTTGGGAATTCAGCACTGCTTCTCTGCAAAATCAGGCGCTGAATTACCCTGCACTTAACAAATGGTTGCCCTGCTCTCCTAAAGCTGCCAACACAAATTGAATTGTATTTTTTCATTGGTGTATATAGTGGGTGTGTGCTAGAGCCAGCACTAATTTCCCCCAAGCAAGATAAATGCACAGACCCGAGCCTTCCTGCTTACATTCTGTCTCATTCTAGCAAATTAAAATGTCACAGAGCTATAGCCATCCTTTAGGAGACTGGGTCAGATGGGGATGAGGGAGGTTGCAGTGGGGGCGGGGAGCCTATCAATTGCTCTCCTGCCTCAGCTGCAACTTAGATAACTAAGGAGAATAAAAACTGATGAAACCTCGTTAAAACACTTGCAGCCTGCCGTGAAATAAGCCTGTGGAAGGCCCCAGCGATGGAATCTTGCAAGAAGCAAAACATATTATTTTGGCAGTTTTCTTAAGAGGGGTTTTCACATTGCTGGTGTCCTTTCATGGTTTCCACCTCCCCTCCTGTTCACGCTTATAACCAACCACAATCAATTTGGTTTAATTGAGTTCTGTGAACATTTTCACCTAGAGTGGCTACTTTATGAATCAAAGTTCATCAGCACACAAAGTTCAGGCAATCAAAAACAGTCTGATTTAGAGAGGCTCTCAGGGGGACTTGCAGGAGGAAACGGGGCTGTGCTGGCAGCTGGAGTGCCACGGGTTGTGCGTGCCTGCATTCTCTGAAGTTGCTGTGCAGGTATTAATAATGTAACACCTGGTTTCATGTGTGCTTTTCTGGTAGGCATCTCCCCAGCATCAAAGGGCACTTCAGCAGGCTCACGTTCATCCGTTTTGGAAAGGGTGTGTGTGGGACTGTGCTATGTCCCATTTTCCAGAGCAGCAAATGCAGGCTTATAAGAACCTCCCCAAGTACCTAAGCAGCAGCTGAGAGAAGAGTTCAGCGTGGTCTCCCCTCCTCATCAGTAAAAGGTACACCAACCAGGAGGCCCTGCCTCAAAGCAGTTCTAGGGAACTTGTCCCCATTCCTACCCATATGCCCAGAGGCCAAGCATTTCTCACCAAATCTTCATTAACAAGGTCCTGCCACGAGGCGCTTCATACCAGAAGCAGTCAGGGAGATATAGTTTGGAAGCTGAAATATGACACTTCCTGATACATTTCCATGGTTTATAGGGCCAGCAGGACCAAACATATAAAATCAAGGCTGTCCCAGAAAATTCAAGCTAAATAGTAGCCAACCCATGGGGGCTTAAAATCAAAAGCAGAGAACACCAGCACAGACAGGTGGGGAGAGGCCCATGTGGATGATACTTAACCCCCTCATGTATGGTTCAGTTTAGAAAGAGCCTTCTTATTCGGGATCTCACTCACCATCCTGGAAGGTAGATGGAGAAGTGGTGTCATGGCCCTGCCAGGGAGATGCAGTGGCAAGAGCAAATCTTTTTCACACAGCCGGGATCCAAAACAGGTCTTCTGACACCAGAGCCGTGCTCTAACCACTGCACCACACTCCCTCTCCATACAAGCTTGCATGCAGTAGGGCTTTGCTCTGCTCTGGCATCAGTAAGTGCTGAAAGGACATTTTTTTTTTTTCAGGTGGGAGGTTCTGGCCAAGGACTCTCCTCCCTCAGGGTCTTTGCACTTGGTGTTCTGACTACCTGAAAGTCTACGCCGTATATATATCCATCTCTCTCTCCTTTTTTATTGTTCAGGTCTCTGCTCAAATGTCAGCTCAGCAGTGAGACCTTTTCTTCAGTGAGATCTTTTCTTACCACCCACCCATGCTTATCGTATTCCATTTTCCCTCATGGCATGAATCACTCTTTATTTGTTTACTGTCTGTTTCCTTCCTGCGAGGATAGTCATGAGCCCAGAGACTTTGTCATGTTCATTGTTCAACTCCCAGGGTTAAGGTCAGGAGTTGGCTGCTTTTGTAAAAGGCCTGATAGTAAATATTTTAGGTTTTGTGGGCCGCACGTACTCTGTTTCAGCTGTTCAACTCTGCCATAGTAGTGCAAAAGCAGCATTGGATAATACATGTATGAATGGGCATGACTGTGTTCCAATAAAATTTTGATGGACACTGAAATTTGAATTTCATATAACTTTTACATGTCACCTGGGATATAGAGTGAGATCTTGTCTCAAAAAATTTTTTACTTATTATGAAATATTCTTTTGTTTGCTTTTAAAGCCATTTACAAATATAAAAGATAAGCACGAAACATTTTTACCAATGGGCTGTACAAAACTGGGTGTTAGGCTGGATTTGGCCTTGAGGCCATACTTTGCAGATAGACCTCTGATCCAAATCAGTGGCTGGCACAGAGCAGGCACCCAGTAAATAATTGTTGAAGGAGTGGCCCAACCAATGCATAACTATCTCATGAAATTGCATCAAGCAACACGGAATCAGCCATTAGGTGTTTATGAAGCAGCTGGGTGCTCTGAGGGATGTGCTAGAGGTCAGACCCAGCCTTGTCCTCAAGGAGCCACACTCTTGTTTTACATGTAAGGGGAGGAAGAGCAAGGAGGGAGCTGTAGAAGTTCATCAGGAAAACAGAAGCCAGGCGGTTATCCCAGCTTCCCTGCAGCTTACCCAGAAATGGCATCCACTTAGTAAAAACTGCTTTGGGACTAGAGATAGGATGGTGAGCTCAGAAGGCAGGGCCTGAGGAGGACAGTGTTGTCTTGGGGGCCTGGTGCTCCAGAGAGACACTGCAGAATGCTTGCCGCAGAGAGGTGTGGACCACCATAATCCCGCTGTGTCTAGGGCTGTGTAAAGGAATGCACTGGGCATCGTGGGGAGGGGAGGAAGAGGCTCCTTCTACACCCTGAAGGAATGGGTAGATGAGAGGCATTTTCTCAAGACAAAAAGTATTTTTTGTCTGTTCAACTCCCAGGTTTTGAGAGGTGCCCCTGAGAGTTTGTCTCTCACTTTTGTATGGCCCCTTAGGTCTCCTTAGCTCTCTCTGCAAAGTGTTCATTTTCATCTTTCACAAACAGGGACAGGGAACACATGGTAAGGTGCCCCCCTCCACCATCTCCCTCCAGGCCTATGGGCTCTTCCTATGTTTCTTTATTTTTCTCTCCTCCAATTCTTTCTTGCCCCTCCTTTTTCTCCTTCCCTTCTCCCTGAGTTTCTGCTCTGTAATTATCCATAATATAAACAGATTTTATTATTTGTTACAAGTATTTGAAAAGATTTTGTGTTTCCTGCTTCTAGTTTAAAAGGCTGCTGAGAGAAGAGTGTTTAATTCCTCTCTCAGAAACAGGTAAATAAAAGTTTTGTTTTGTTGATGAGCCCTGATTGGATAAAACGTTCACCATCTGCTCTCTGCACAAGGATGCCCTCTGCCAGGGAGCCCGGGTCTCATCAAAATCACTCCTAACCAGCCAGCTTTACTGTTGAGAGATTGAAACATCTAAAAGAGATAAGCTATGCCCGTCAGAGGCTTTGAGGATCCTTGCCCTAGAGCTAGCATTTACCAAGTTCTAAGAGAAATGTCTCCAAGGGCTGTGCCTCAGAGCCTGCTCCTGCAGATCCTGTTTCCATCTCGGCATGAGAGCCTGTATCTTGGGCTGAGTGACCCTTCCAATCTCTCACAATCCAGAGTCTGTCAACACTTTCTGTTCTAATGTTTCCCTCTTCCCACACAACACTCCCAGAAGTTTTACATTCTTGAGCACGGTCAGTCCTACCTGGGCATACCTGCCAAGCTTCCTTGCAAAACAGGCCCTAAAAAGTAAGCCAATTTCATAGGCAGAGATGACTGTATACACACTTATCAACTTTTCCTGAGACATCATCTTCCAAGTCCAGTGTCTTTGTGACATCTGTAGCATTGATCACTCCTGTTTATCTTCTCTTTCTTTTTAGAAATCCATTAGAATCCTAGGTTTTAATAGTTGCTTCCTCGATATAAGGAGTTTAATTGTGCAGCTCTTAGCATGCCCTAGAGAGTCTAATGAGAAATAAATAATCCTAAGTAGGCTCCCTTAGGAATGAAGGATAAACTCTACCCAGAGGGTATGTTGTTCAGGAGACTTTGCTAATTGTTTCCACAGTGTTACTTACTCCCCAGTGAAGCAGGGACTTGCTTCAGCCCCGGGATCATTTCTTATCCTACTAGGGTGTTCCCTTCCGTCTGGAGCTCAGAGCCTGGGCAAGCAGGACCTGAGCGAGGGGCTCTGCGATCAGCAAGCTTATAGCGCAGAGGAGGGAAGGGAGACAACCTGGAACCCAGGTTCTTCCCCTCCTGGAGTGGATGTGGGGTTCCAGGGACCCCTGAAGAACTCTCAACTGGAAAGCAGGGATCCCTGCTTGCCCAGGCTCTGTGCTAGGGACTGAAGGGAATACCCTGGTAGAATAATCATATTAGTCAGGTAATGGTGGCATCAGCACTGCCCCCCCAGAGCCCTCTGGTGCCCTTTGATTGTTTGATTGATGGCCAAGAAACCCTGTCAGCTTTCATGTGCACTATGTTCTCGTCTGTAAAAGGAGGCACTGTCTCTGGACCTCACTGGTGGTGAGAAAAGGGAAAGAAAGTCACATTTGTCGGGCATGTACTATGAGTCATATCTCGTGTTAGGTACTTTCCGTTTCGTTACTACCCACTTACAAGGTAGATTTAAGTATCCAACCCATTCTATAGACAAGGAAACGGAGACTACGTGATTTACCATGTAATGCGGTTATTAGGGGTAGAGATGGGATTACATGACTTTAATGTCAGGATGCAGAATGGCACTGGAAGGGCTCACTAGGTGTTCATCGTTGCTGCTGCTGCTGTTGCTGTGATTATAGAAGGTCTGGCTATTTGATTTCCAAGCTTGCAAAATTCCTCGAGACAGGCAGGATGAGGAGCCTCACAGGATGAATACATTCAAGCAGTTTAAGCTATAGACAGGTTCAAATTAAGTCAGTACCCAAAGGGCTGGTTGGTGGGGCCATGTGGTTAGAAGCCCTCTGGGTGCTTGGTCTCCGGCCTTCTTTGGTCGGAAACAGGAGTACCACAGAGAGCCCGGGCTAAGGTCAGAAAAGAAAGACTCATTCCCCGCCCCGCCCCACCCCAGGTAAGAAGTGGAGGGACCCAGCATAACTTTAGGGAGTGCACTGTCAGTCCCTCCTACAGACCACACACCAGGGTCGGTATGAAGAGCGGTCATTGCCCAGGGCGACACCACTGCCAAGCGATTGTTTCTCCACCTCGCCCCACTGAGAAAACACTGGCAACGTAGCCAGCTTTACAGATGACAAAAGAGGACCCCAAAGGGAAGAAGAGCTCTCAGATTCAAGTCGGTTCTTTCCCCTTCTGTGACCACCTCTGCTAACCAGGGGCCACACCTACACTTTCTCTTCCTTCCTTCACTTTGGAGGTTCTGCGACTAACGAGCTAATAGAGCAGGGGAGGGAAGGGAGACAACCTGGCACCCAGGTTTTTCCCCTCCTGGAGTGGGTGTGGGGTTCCAGGGACCCCTGAAGAACTCCCGACTTGAAAAGCCTGCCCTCCCTACACTTTGAGTCGCCCATCTGAAAGCACACTAGAGATTTGAATTTCTGACTGCAACCAGTTCCCAATTAGGTTTTCACTGCCCCTTGTCAGTTCCCTGGCTAGATTTCGGCAGTGACACTTGTAGCTGCTACAGAATGTGGCAATGGAAAAAAAAAATGTCACTATGCTGTTGTCAAAAGAGGAAAGGCACTCTGTTCAATCAACTGTGGGAGAGATTGAATTATTTATACTGCCTTTGTCAGTCACTGCGAAAGGTAATTTCATTGCTGAATTTTAAGTTTTTCATTAATTAACTACTTTTTCAGTTCAGTGCTCTGCAGCCAGGCAGAAACCCACTGCAGAGCCATTTCTGAAGAGGGCGGGGGCCCTGCTGCTCCCGGTGACATATGGATGTCTCTGTGTTTTTGTTTTTCTGCAGTCACTTTTGCTCTGTGCTACTGCAGATATTGGATGTTTCATCTAAGGCTCACCCAAACTGTCTGCAATTTAATATATCTCAGTATGTACATTGGTAAATCATCTCTATGTCATTTTTCTCAACGTTCTGTTATTAAAGCCGATGTTTCATGGTAAAATATTCCTCCAAGAGAGGGCACAAGGTACACACATCCCCAAGCCTAGTATTTAACACTAATAGGCTGAGCCTTCTCTGAGACTAAACTTGGAATTGAGAAAATGTAGCAGAATGAATCGAGAAAATGCTTTCTTAGAAATGGAATGGGATTTAGACTAGACAGGAGATTTGGAAGAAGGCTTACATTTCACCTGAACTGTCCAGATAATTGCTTTATTTTTTTTCTTCTCTTGGAAAGTGGAAATGTGGCTAGACTCACCTTGGGAATAGTTTCAAGGAGTCTGTGCAGTGATACCCCAAAAAGAGCAAGCATGCAAAGTTTATAGAACTTTTTCAGGTGAAGCAGTAAGTTAATGATACTGTGTGATTGTGAACCTTCTGCCGGAAGGCATCTTTTTGGGTAAGAGTCTCTCCAATATCACTCCTGATAGAAACAGAGAGTAGACAAAAGCTGTGTCAGTTCAAGAGAATACTTGAATACCTACTTCGTGCCAAGCACAGGACAGGTGTGGGTATGTGGAGAACAGGGACTTGGCCCCTGCCCATTTATGAGTGACTTGGAATGAGATGGAAAACATTGGCAGAAGCTGCTTCTTAGCTCTTGGAAAGGCCAGTATTTCTGGGGCCTGGTCATGTGATCTTACTCTTTCTAGAAGACATTAATAATCTGTCAACAAGGATGGGCCATCTCTCAAATCCTGAATCCCGCAGGAATACAGATGCCCAGTAAGACAACCAAAAGGTTCTACGTGGTCTGTGTTGCCTTTGGGCACTGAGAACAGCTAACTTTTCTTAAAGAGCCCTCCCGCACAATGACTTCTTCATTTATGTAGAATACCACCCAGAGTTCCTTGAATCTTAATTTTAAAAAATCAATTATATAATTTAAGTTTACAAAACTAACATATTCATTGCAGAAAATTAAGAAAATAAAGATAAGCAGAAAATTACAGCTTATGACTTAAAGATTTCTACATTTAATGTTTTGACTCCTATCCTTTCAGTATTTTTTTCTTTATATATACTTACATACATGGTTTATATATCATATTGCATTCTGTTTTGTGGCCTTTTTTATTATGTAGAAATACATCGTGATCATCTCCCAGGTCGTTAATTACTTTCCTTCAACCTTATCTCCTATTCTCATTATATGCATGAATTAGTTCATTTAACTATTCTCCTTTTTAAGCTGTTTCCAATTATCTTTTGCCATTATAATCAATATTTCTTATAATATTTTGGAAACTACATTTTTACTCACTTCCATAATTATTTCCATTAGATAAATTTGGGTTTTAAATTGCTGAGGCTAGGATTTTTGCCAAATCTCAAGGTTTTTGTCAAATTTTCCTCCAGAATTTCCAACCAATGTATGTTCCTACCAGCCATGTATGTGACAACTTGTTTTCCCACCTCTTGCCTTGGTTCCTTGGACTGTCAAGAGTTCACTTCCTCAGACAGAACACGTGAGTGTACTTGGGATACCCTACTCCCAACTATCATCAAAATTCCATGCGGACCCAAATCAGTACATGCAGAGCCTCTTGTTTCTTGTTTTGGGGTGCAGCAAGCTGATATTGCTATTATTGTTGGCATCTTAAATAAAATGAGGCAGGCTAGCAGCCCTTCCTTGAAGTTCTGGTGAACTCGGTATGAACCCAAGATGCCCAGACCAAGGCTGATGTCGCCAATCAAATCATTTGGACCTCTTTAATGACTAACTCAGATTCGGCCATGGTGAGTGGCCCTCATCAACATGCAGAAATAACTTGGACAGCTCATAAAGTGATCCAGGCAGGGTGACCCTGGGTGAGTGGCCCTGGCTCTAAACTTCACATGGTTTCCTGGCCTGACTTTTCTCCCTTCAAGCTTATCATAACTCAACCAGGCTTAACCTGTCATACGGAGCGTCTCCAGGAGAACTTTCACAGCTTGACACACTGGGAGAGTCCCTCGAAGCAGTAAGAGCTGACAGGTGCAATCCCACAAAGCTCTGAATGTTAATAGTGGTCCCCTCACCTGCCCACAGGGTTTCTCTTTCTTTTCTCTCCTTTTTCCTTCCTCCCTTTTTTAACTGCACTAATTTAATTGCACCAATATTGAACTCCGATGTGAGTAGTAATAAAATCCTTTTAGGAGTAAAGCAGAGTTTATGTTGAGAGGAGCAATCTGTCAGCTTTGTAGGGTGCTACTAAATGACTGCTGTGCAGTGTGCTGAGGCAAGGTGAGGCTGGCTGCCTTTGTCTCTGGCCCTGCTTTTCTTCATGGCAAGCCATCCCCAGAGCAACATGATGGCCAGCGATTAGGAGAGCTTGGCCACTACCTTGGAGTGCTCCCCTGAAGAACCTCACGAAGAAGTAGATCTCAAGGGCTCTTCTTGTTTGTTTAGGCTCTGCTGTTGTTATTCAGTGGCTACCCAAGGTCGCTTTTCCATCATCACCTGCCTGATGCCTGGTTTCTAGCACTCCTCTGTTCCCCTTTGCTTTCCACCCACCTCTGCTCACTAACTGTGAGCTTCCCTTAGGCTTGCTAAATACTAAGCAAGGTCCTGGGATGTACATTTATCCATCTTCCTGCCCTTCCATGCTCACCAGCAAAAAGCTAATGCTAGAAGACCTGGGTTCAAATCTCAGTTCCACCATTTAGGGTCTTTATGTCCTTGCTCTTGGATCTTCTTTGCTTCAGTTTTGTTATTTGCAAAAAATGGCATAGTGATCTTTCCTAGCATTTCGGTAAGGATTAAGGGAGAATGTAGTAAATCTTCCTGCCATGCAGGACAATGTCAGTTCATGACCCCAGAGGATACCATATCACGTTATCACCTTGAGTTGTGCATTAGTCCCTTCTCCAGCCCAGTGCCTGTACAGGGTAGGCGATCAGAAAATGGAGGCTGTGGTTATTGTTGATATTATTTTTTTTTCTGCTTTTCTCCTGAAAACTGCCTCAAGTCACTGTGCTGTACTGTTTTCCCCGAAGGGTATTCTAGTGAATGCTCTGGTTATAACTGGCCTGCAAGCCTGGGTTCCCAGTCTCTCTGTAATAAAGCAAGAGAACACAGGGGTCCTCTCAGATTGAACCCTGGAAAATAACCACGCAGGAGCCAAGTTGTGGCCACAGAAATGCACTAAAAATAAAACAACTAGAAGATGACAACAGTGGCTCAGGCTTCCTCCACCTCACAGTAGAGCCTGAGATAACTCCTCCCTTCCTGAGGCCTGCAATTCCTCACGCATAATGACCTCAGTGGTTTCTCTGAGTGATGCTATTCCAAGACTCTGCAAATATGAGTGCCTTTTATCACTTTTATTTTTTAAGAGGGAACTGGAGACAGAAGAGGAGTGGATCAGAGTGCAGGCTGACCCGCCCAGTGTGGGACGGCTCCTCAGTATGACCACAGTAGCAATGGGAAGTCTTCCAAGAGATGGCGTTTTGCCACAAGGTCTCAAAATAGCTAGGAAGAGAGTCTTTTCCCTTACCAGGGTGGGAGGTGGTGGTAGGGAACCTCTATGCCAGGAACAGGGTTGAATATTCTATGCTCACTCATTTTTGTTGGAAGACTCGTTTGACAGTGTCTATTTTTCTGATTATTTGATTTTGATAGTTAGGATAGATGGGTAAGAAAAAGCACCTGTCACCCCTTGAGATTGGCCTTTGAGCTACCTTCTCCCAATTCCAATTGTCTGTTCATTGGAAGGGAAGGTATTATCCCCTCCAATGTATATGAGAAGGTAGCTTCCTATGTATATGAGTCCAAAGCTTGCACCACTCACCACACAACAGCCAGTAACTCAAGAGACAAAGTGTTGAGTCAAGGAAGATGCCTCATTATGGAAGATGCCCCATAATATTTCGGGGAGGCAGCAATCTGAGAAGATGGTAGACTAATGTCCTAAAGAATCACCTTGAAGGGCATACATATCAAGCTTCTTTTTATATTGGGAAGGGGAAAGAAGGAGGCAGTTGAGGTTAGGAGGTGGCAGGTGACCATAGATGTTTGGGCATCAGCAGGAGTCCAAAGGGGTTGCATAACTTCTTTGCCCTTGGTCAGGCCACAGTGCTTCTGAAAATCATTAGAAAAACATTATTACTTGTGTGTATGTTCCTTATCTCTTTGAGGGCTAGTTTTAGAAAGGGACATTCTCATCCTTGTTTTAAAGTTAAGCTATAAACGAAACTCCCCCATAGTTCGTTTGGCCTATGTGCAGAGATAAACAAGAACAGTTAACCTAAAAGATATCATCGCAGATGGTGAGAGTTGGGGGTCAGGAGCAACACTAAGTTAGCCACGTTAGGCCTCCTTTTCACTGTTACACTCACATCAGAAAGAAGCTCTTGGTTTGTATGTTACAAAACTATACATTTGTCTCCATCCCTTTGATATCTCTGTCAGCCTCTACCATGTCTGTCTATAGAATTTGGCTGATTTCAGGTTAAGGCCATGATCTAAATGAGCAATGTCACTGTGGGAGGGCATGAACTAAGTTTTGAAAATGGTTCTTTTATATTAATATTCTCAAAATCATGCAGGAAGATATTCCTGAGTTTTTCCGGCACTTCCCTGATCCTCTCCCAATTTTTATATAGACTCTCCACCCCGTGGAATCCAGTGATCCTTTCTGAATAGCACTAGGTGTTCCCATTCAGCAATCCAAGTTGACCCTGTTGCAACAAATTTAAAACAAAACCGTATGTAAAGGCACCCTACCACGTATCTAGCACAGATCGTGAGTATTTAACACATGTATATTCAATTTGAAATGAATTATCTTTGGACAGAGATGTGGATAGTTAAGCTGGCTAAGAAGCAAATACGTTCCACCACAGTCGGGGCCCTGTGCCAGCAGAGAGGAGTCCAGCATGGCCCCTGCTCTTTTGGGAGACCATGTTTTTGTGAGTAAAGCTACACAAGGAGCAGCTTCAATTCACAGCCTGGAGTTTAAATGGCCTCTCCAGGCAGGGGATGTGATTTGCATTTGATCTTAGCTTACCTTTGGGAAACAAGTCATTTCCCCAAATAGAATGTACCCCACTTCAGATAGACCCAATCCTTTCAAATCTGTTAAGCCCTCTGTTGAGTATTGTCGTTTTGCCAGTGTCCCCAAACTATGATACTTGATAGAAGGCTAATAGTTAAGAAATAAGTTGGAATGATGGGAATTCCTTCTCTGTCGACAGTCTTTCCATTCCAGTAAACTGGGTCCACATTCACTGGATGAGTATTTTGTGAAGTGTCATGCTCAAGCGTAAAAAGTTTACAGATGAGAAATTTCAGAAATCTAACTTTCCCTTTTTTTTTTCCCTTCTTCTCTCTCTTCTTTCCAATTGTTCTGCTATTGAGCCAATGCAGTATGGTGGTTCATTACTAGGAGTGTAATGGCCTTTTCAAGGAACGTAATTGTCCTGCTGTACTGGCCCTGGGCAGACACCATCTGGAGGGTGAGCATTTGGAGGTGTCCCAGCTTAGAGAGAAAATTGACGAACTAGAGCTGAGAGTTGGTTACAGGCCTGGAAAGGAGGCCATGCAGCGAATAGATCAAGGAAATGGGGATGTATAGTGTAGAAAAGAGTAGAGAGGTCCTGGTAATTGTGTTCAAATAGTGGAAAGACTCTCATGTGAAAAGGGGGGTAGACTGAATCAGTCTTTGTCCAGATGGCAGGACTAGGACCCATAAGTGGACATTAGAGAGCAGCAGGTTTGAGTTTAGACTGGGAAAGACACGTCTAACAATTAAAACTCATCCAGCAGAGAGGAGCTGTCTCATAATCCACAGGTGGTACCCACCTACAGTTGTCCAGCAGAAACTGGCTGACCGCCTGGAAGAGCAAAGGGGATGCTGGCCCCGGTTGAGAAAGGGATTGATTATAAGGTTTGCTTGGCCTGTTGGATTTGGTGGCTCATCCTTGTCCATCCTCCTCTTTCTATTAATCCAAAGCCATTAGAAGTCCTTCCTGAGCAAGGCTCTGGGTCAGTGATTCTCAGTAACGTCCGTTGAAAACCTTATGAAACATCACTACTTAGATCCCACCCAGAATAGTTAAATCACTATATCTGGGGTGGGACCCAGGTATCCACATGCTTTAACCACCACCACCTGCCCCACTCCCACCCCGTCATTTTCATGGGGAGCCAGGGTTGGGAACAACTGCTTCAGAAAAAAAAGAGAATGTGATAAAAAAAAAAACCTTGCTCCTCCCCTTCAGGCGACTAATATTTGGGCACTAAACATATCGTATGATATTTTTTTAAATAAAATAGTTTTGTCTTAGTAGCATTCAAGCTTAGATCCTCCTAGACAGTTTGAGTAGCATTTATGTTTATATTATTTTAGCACAGATCACTGGAATTGAAGGGTATATGAACATTTAAGAACACATACGAAGGATGTATGAACATTTGGGTGAACAGTGAACATGCTCCATTTTCAGACGTGATGGAAGTGCCATTGACATTGAACTTGGTATTCTCTTATGCTTCTGTGCCTCACCTTGCAAAAAGGCCAGCACCTTCCTCCACGCCAAGCCCAACGCCCGTCTTCCCATCACCTGGATACTGTTGTATAGCCAGGGACTTAAACAGCTACAGTCTGGGCAATTTCCCCTTCTTTTAGCATTTTTTGGATGACGCAAGCACTCAGTTTCCTTATGGGGCTGGTTGTAAGCCAAGCAGAGGGAAAGCACAATCTCTGAAATTGAATGGAGGTGTGGGGATTGTTTAACAGCTATCATGGGATCCTCTAAAGCTGTGCTGCCCAACAGATATATAATGCAAGCTACTTACTTAATTCAAAATTTTCCAGTAGCCACATAAAAGTAAAAGTAAATAGGTAATGTTAATAATACATTTTATTTAACTTACTATATCCAAAATATTATTTCAACATGTAAACAATTTTAAACTTTCATTAAAATTACATTAAGAATTATTATATATTAATGAGAATAATGTTGGATTAAAATCACATTTAAATTTATTACATATTAATGACATATTGGGTAAAATTTGTAAACTGTAAAATTTATTTGTTTTAGGTAAAAAAAAGAATAATTTTTAATAAATTAACAGAGTTGGGCCGGGTGCAGTGGCTCCATCCCTGTAATCCCAGCATTTTGGGAGGCCACGGCAGGTGGATCACTTGAGTCCAGGAGTTTGAGACCAGCCTGTGTAACATGGCAAAACCCAATCTCTACAAAAACTTCAAAAATTAGCCAGGGCATGGTAGTACATGCCTGTAATCCCAGCTACTCAATAGGCTGAGGAGGAAGGATGGTTTGAACCTGGAAGGTCGAGGTTGTAGTGAGTCGAAATTATGCCACTACACTGTAGCCTGGGCAACAGAGTAAGAACTTGTTTCAAAAAAAAAAAAAAGAAAAGAAAAGAAAAAGAAAGTTACAGAGTTGTGCAACTATCACCACAATCTAATTTTAAAACATTTTTATCACCCCCTAAAAAAGCCTTCAGCTCTTTTGCAGTCATTCTCAATTCCCATCCCAAGCCCCAGGCAACCCTTAATCTATTTCTTATCTCTATAGCTGTAAAGACAATAATAAAATATGATATATTTTGTGTCTATCTTATTTCATTTACCCTAGGGCATTTGGCCTTCATATATATTGTACCATGTATCAGTCCTTGGTTCCTTTAGATTGTTGAATAATATTCCATCGCGTGGATATACCACCATTGCTTATGCATTCACCAGTTAACGAACATTTGAGTTATTTCCACTCTTTGGCTATTACATACTAATAAAGCTGCTTTGGAGATTCATGTACAAACCTTCATGTAGACATATGTTTTCATTGCACTTGCGTAGCTGTCTAAGAATGGAATTGCTGGGTGTATGATAACCGTATGCTTAATATTTTAGGAAACTTCAAAACTGCTTTCCAAATAATGAAATCTTTTACATTTAAAAAAAAAAACCCAAGGCTTCAAAATCTGGTGTGTATATTACACTTCTAATAAATTCATATTTAGACTAGCCACATTTTAAATGTTCAATAGCCACGTGGGACTGAGGCCACTGTATTACACAGAGCAAGTGAAAGTGTTTCTGCCCAATGTCTTATCTAGAATCCCAAGCCAAGTCAGGATAATGTGTGAACTAACACACACACACACACACAGGTACATGCTCCCCTCTGACCCACACACATCATGAACACAGGCACAGCAGCTCCACCCTCATTACTCTTCATTTATGATTTATTCATTTGCCTTTACAGAATGTTGCAATAATTAGATTGTGCTAAATAAATATGCTTTACAATAATTCATCCATGTCTCCCTGAAATACATTTCTCAAGGGACCAAAGGTGATAAATTAACAGAAATATATCCCCCAAAATGAAGATATAGAACCTCATTAAGAGTTGATGGCAAATATTAAGAATGTAGAGAGACAAGGAAGATTGGAAAGCTGAACATATTAAAAACTGTGTCATAATTCTGCAGGTCTCTATTATTTGTCGGCGATGCAGAATTCAGCCCATACGCCTCTGCTGGGCAGGCGTCTGGGGCTGCTTCTCCTACCTACTTTATCAGTCCTACTCAGATCTCAAGACGCTTGGTCTTTTGGCTCTCTAAATTTCTAATAAACAGGCTTGGATGTAATTCTGAGTCCCCCAAACCACCTACAGAGTGAGGGTCCCAAGGCCATCAGATGGATTCCCTTCAATATACAGATTCCTGGAAATGTCATGAAGGCTCATTTGGGGGCTCTCTGTACCATTTCAGGCAGATAAGCAAAAGTCCATCCAACTCTTCAGGAAACTCTTTTTGCCTTCCGACCTGGATAAACTTGTCTGAACCCTTCAAGGTTCTTCTGTCTGAACCCTTCAAGGTATGTTAACTACTGGATGCATATTGACTAGAAAGATAGCTTGCCCACCTGTGATGTATATAGGAGTGTATATGGACAGAAAATTATAGGCCATCCTCTTAAATTTTCGTATTTGACTTATTAAGGCAATTGATAGATAATTTCACATTTCTAAACCCCTATAGTCCCTTTCAGTTCAATTCAGGAGTCATTTATGGGTGTCCACCGTATGCTAGGACTGGAATAAATGCTGCAGAGAATGAATAAATGCTGAATGAATAAATGGTAGTTCATGCCTTGGGGAGAACATGGATAGCTGAAAACACAGGCATACAGTCATAATAACGCACTAAGTTTTAGAAAATATTATACCCAAAGTTATGGCTATAGGAAAGGAGAATAAGGCCAACTCTGCTTCAGGAAGTTGGAAAAGTCATCCCAGAGGAGGTGACCCTTAAATGGGCCTTGAAGAGTGAGCAGATGTCAAGGTAGAGATGGGGAAGAAGGACAGAGAGGGTAGGGAGGGGTATATGCAAAGGCTTGCTGGCCTTAAGAAGAATGGCATCCTCAGCTAGCAGAGACCAGTCTTGTGGTTGGTGAGGTGAGCCACAGAGTAAACCAAAGGATCTGAAAGCAGGGAGCAATAAAGATAATGTTGGCCAGGCTAAAGAGCTTGGACTTCATTCTGTAGGCAAAACTAAGAGCCACAAAGCTCCAAGGAGAGGCAATGAAGTCACTGGGCCAAGGCCTAACCCTGAGATGAGCAGGACTATATCAGCATGAAACCGGAAAGTCTAGTCCAATTCGAACGGTTCTTCCCAGGTCTAAAGTGTGCTGGTTCTGTGAGTAATCTCAAGTGTTATAGCACATGCCATAAACAAACAGATACGTTTGCAAATGAAGAAAAGATAGGCTCTTGATTAAGGACAATCATGTAGTATGTAGAGATGCTAGAGAGAATGGAGAACTTTTTACAGAAGATTTAGCTGGTGTCAGTCTTCCAGAAACCAGAAGAGTTTTTGAAACAGAAGGAATCAAAGAAGGAATGCAGTGTAGGCATCAGTGGCCAGACCTGGAGGAGGAAAGAGACAGCTTTTCATCTCAATAGAGGATTTATGGACTCTCGGCCTACAGTACTCCTTTGCCAGGGATTCAAAAGAGCACATAAGTATAAGCTCAGACTCTCTGGAGTCAACTTGGAGGGAGAAGACAGGAGACTAGATAAGTGCAAATGTCCACCCTAACCCACACCGTAAAATCTGTCTCCATTGTTACCATTACGTGGCACTTACGACGTATCTGTACCTTCTATTTTGTTCTTGCTTGTCTTCCACTATATTACATATTTCCTGAGGCCTAGGAGTATATATATATATACCCCTTTATATATCCCCCACTCCACTAATATAATGCTATATCTTAGAGGTGCTTACAATCTAGTTCTTGACCTATCATTGGGTGTTTCAAATGAAAGAGAATTCATTCATGTGGGGCCCTTGGTGTGAAGTTTTGTCTCATGTCCATCTGTTAGTTAAAAGGCCAAAGTAAAAGATTGACCTACCTCTGCTATCTATGCCCAGTGTAGCAACCTTCACATCTTTTGCCAAAAGACTCAGGATCTGAGATCAGTGAGCTCTGTGTCCTGAGCCCTGAACCCTGAGAATCTGCCTGGAATTATTTCAGAAATAGTTCTCTAAGAGTATCAGCATTCTTGGCTAAGTTGGTAATACATTTCTCAAGACCACTTGGTTCCTGAGAATGCCTTTGTGTTTCTAAATGTGCTATTTGATGATCTGCTCCAGGCTACTTAAGAACAGAATTTAGAGCATAGGCCTCAATTTCAGGGTGATGCTTAGTTCCCTTATTCTTTTATTTTTCTCATTAAAAACTGTTGTATTTGCTTTTTTCATCTGTCAGTCAGTCGGTGAACATCTACCTGTTCAGAACCTACACAGTACTAGAGAACAAAATATATGTGATTTGATTACACATTTGTGTGACAAATGTTTCTATGCATGGAATAGACCACATGCTTTAAGAAACATTTTAGAAGAGAGTCCGATAATGAAATTGAAGCATTTGCAGAGAGATTTTTGATTTCACAAGTGAGTATCATTGATAAAAGGAGAAACATCAAAATTTGGAAATGTAATTTACTACAAATTGTCTGGAGGAGAAATATTTACAGCTTATGACACACACTGAATAGTGTAAGCTTATAAACACCAAATGGAGGCTACCTCATGGCCCTTGAGGCCTAGTAATAAGCCTTGAGAAACCTAGAAAATGTCATCTACCTGTGCAGGTAGAATATTGATCAGAAAATCCTAAGCTAAATGTCACTTCCACATTTAAGTGAAACCTGGATGGTTCTCATAGGCCCCACTAAAATCAATAGCAAAACCTTGAGACTTCTTGATAATAACTTCCATATTTAAATGAGAGTGAATCCAAGAAATCACAGCGGCCACCTTTCTATTTGCCCTGCCTTACCTGCCACCATTCAAGTCCTTATATAGAGACCACAACCTTGAGAATTGATTCCTGCTACATTTCTTGTATTCCTCGTCACCGAAAGTTGTTTTGACTGTAACACAAATCCTCAGGACAGTCTTGTTTGCAATAGCAAGGATTGTGATGACAGTAATAACAGGAGTGAACAGTTCTTGAGCCCTTGCTGAATACCAGACAGTGTGCTAAGCATTTTACATGGGTTTCCTCCATGAGACTTCTCCACAGTTCCACGAGAGGGTCCTGTCATCATCCCTATTTCATAGATGCTTAAGAAATGCTATATCCCTTGTCCTGCAGTGAGATCACACAGCAAGTAATGGCAGAGCCAGGACTTAGCACAGGTGGTCAGAGCTCTGAGCAGTGGGGCAATAACCCCCTAGGCTGAAGCATCTCCCAGATAGGCTGTGCCATCACAGGTACAAATCCCTGATGCCAGGTTTTGCTTGGAGTCCATTTTGACCGTCTCCTCACTGAGGGGGGATGCAGCTGCTCAGAATTTCAAATTCAGCCTCTTATTTTAGATTGTGTCTTTCTGCACAAGATTATACTTTTAACAGCCTGGAAGCCATTTTTTCTATCACAAGCAAAATTTTTGTCTAAGTCATATTTATAAATATTTAACAGTTATCTTTTTCCTTTTCCTTAGTCCTAAACAATGGATCATTTTTGTCCTCTGTTTTCTCTTCTGATTTTCAAAGTTTAAGCATTTCTGTTTTCGAAAGAAATTGGGAGTATGCCCTATTTATTTACCGTCACTACCTGCAGCCATTAGGATGTAAGATGCAAGATACCAGCTGTATCTTCAGCCTCGTTCAACTGAGGTCATTTCACTATCTGGTTATTCAGTGGGCTTTTGTTACAGAATTTATGAACTGAAGTCAATATAATTCATATTCGTTAAATCCAAACCAAGGGAAGGGGAAGGAGAGAGAGGTGGAGGGCAGGGGTGGAGATCAGACATCAATTTCCACTTACAGAAATGGACAGAGCAAATACTCATAGATTGACTGTTCCTAATTAAACAGAAGAACTGGATTTAAATTTAATCCCCATATTTCCATGACTGGGGAGATTACCCAGCAAATTTCAGCAACCTGGCCTCATGTCCTCAAACAAAACTCAAATGCCCACAGCAGCCTAGCAGGTAAAATAAATCAGTGAAGTGGACCAATGGTAAGATGATAAATGGCCACTGACCCTCAGCCTCAGTGATGGGGACATTGGGAAATGGTGGGGACTGTGGGGAACTAGAGAGACATGGCCAGCTGAGAGGTAGTGTTAAAGGAAAGGGGCACCCATCCAGACCCCAAGAGAGGGTTCTTGGATTTCATACAAAAAGAATTCAGGGCAGGTCCAAAGAGTGAAGTGAAAGCAAGTTTATTAAGAAAGTAGAAGAATAAAAGAATGGCTACTCCGCAGACAAAGCAGCCCCAAGGTCTGGTTGCCCTTTTTTATGGTTATTTCTTGATGATATGCTAAACAAGTGGTGGATTATTCATGTCTCTTCTTTTTAGACAATATAGGTAGCTTCCTGACATTGCCATGGCATTTGTAAACTGTCTTGGTGCTGAGTACAGCAGTGAGGACGACCAGAGGTCACTCTCGTCACCATCTTGGTTTTGGTGGGTTTGGGCCGGCTTCTTTACTGAAACGAAACCTGTTTTATCAGCAAGGTGTTTATGACCTGTGTCTTGTGCTGACCTCCTATCTCATCCTGTGACATAGAATGCCTAAACCGTCTGAGAATGCAGCCCAGTAGGTCTCGGCCTCATTTTACCCAGGCCCTATTCAAGATGGAGTTGCTCTAGTTCAAATGCCTCTGACAGTAGCAGATATTCAAATCCAGCCATTTATTCCCACCAAAAAAAAAAAAATAGGCACATCATTGCCAGATCTTCCTTTCCTTTTCCTAATCCAGAACAGCTCCAGATATTCAAGTGATAACTGTTTCCTGACTTTAAGCATTGAAGACCAATCCAGTCTAAAAGTCAGTGCTGACCAAGCCTGGGACCAAATGAAAACCCATCTATGAACAATCAAGGTGCGCTGAAAGGCTGATACTTTGCAAGCTCTTTTCTAAACCTTCTTCTCCCAGCCTTGCTATTGTTTTGCAATTTAGATCACTTAAAATTTAGGGCTTTTTTCTCTCTCTAGCTCTAATAACTAAGGAAGTCCTAAAGAAAGCTCAATTTACAACACAAATTTAGTGACTCTTCACATAGGTTTTCCCTTTTCCCCCCTACTTAGTGATTTCTATGAATATAATTATGCTTAAAATTTCCAAAGATCCATAAAGCAAGGTGTACCTATACAGTGATTATTTTTGTCACATATTAATAAAGGCAATACTATGGAAAGGCATTACAGAAACTCAAGTTCATAAATATAAAAAGGCAAATTAGTAAACTTTATATCAAAGATTTGATGGCATAAAATTATTTACATTAAAAGCAAAATTAAATGGCGAAGAACAAATGGAATAATTTCTTTTAGCAAATATAATAGAGAAAGGGTCAATAGCCTAATTTTAAGAAGTTCTTACAAATCAACAAGGAAAACACTAAGCCTCCAAAAGATAACTGAACAAAAGAAATGAACAGACAATTCACAAAAGATGAGAAACAACTAATTAAAGAACATATGGAGAAATGACTCAACCTCGGCAGTAATTAAAGACATGCAAATTGAAACAACAAATATAATTCCCAGTTCAGACAAAGGTGCAATGAAACAGGTACTGCCATGCATTACTGATAGACAAAATACAAAGCCTCATTGGTAAGCAATTAGCTAATATAAATCAAGAGTTCAATTCTATTAGGCAATATTGAGTTTCTTGTATGTGCTAGGCATTGAGTGTATGCAAATGACAAAAGCCCACCCCCTACTGTCAAGGAGTGAGCATGTTTCATGACAGACACAGACACATTATTAGGAGGTAAATGTCAGAAGCATCCACACAT